>JADDOH010004136.1:0-246846 GCA_016648135.1 Agrypnia vestita
CCCACAGAAGATGTATGTGTGTAACTGAATCAAGAATTCCTAACGTATAATTCGGTTTGCTATACGACTGGAATCTATTCAAGATCCAAACGTCCAACCTTTCTACCTCAATCTAAAAGTAATGCCACGACGACGCAGGAAGGTGGATGAAGCTAATGATTTCGTTATGCTACTACTATTTAATCTACTAAAAATCTATTTTCAAAATTTTTTTTTTTCAAAATGTTCCAGAAGAATTCAAAAGCTCTCCTGAAAAATTTCTTTTTTATTTTATTTTATCACTATTCAAAAGGATTTCTACATACACCCAATGTATAGTAAAAACAATAAATGCTTTATCAATCATAGCGTTACTATTTCTCAAAACTTGAAGAAACTCACATATCGTTAATTCCGGATTTACTTTTGTATTATTTCCAAGAAGATTGCGCCTAAAACTAAAACAATCCTTATATAGATACGTACGAAATTTGAAGTAGTGAGATGTTTATTTCTACTCTGCCTATAAATAAGCTATATCAACGTATATTGTAATATAATATTTATTAATGAAGATAAAACAATTTCAATTAACGTTGCAATGAAGCGAAACAAAGGAATATATTTAAAAAAAAACAAGTTCAATTTTTAATTATTCGTTACTAAGAGAATATATATATTGCGTTCTCTATTACCGCTTCCTATAGACTAATACTAGCGAAGGCTCAAAACTTTCTCTGATTTCCGCTAGATGGCGGTAGTATGACCATTTTAATTCATATGCCAGGCCGTCTTGTAAATAAAAATGGAAGCAATTTTATTCTTGTAATTCAAATCAAAATAATTTTTAGATCAAAACAAGAAACTCAAATAATTATTTCGTGCAACAATACGCGTCTGTGTTTATATTACGAACAAGTCTATCAATCCTGCATACAACAAAGAAATTATAATTAGTTTGAATAACCAGAACCGTATATAAGTGTGTATAACAATTAAGAACACATTTAGATAATTAGAATAATTAAGAACCATAATAAATCAATGAAGGAAATTATTATTTTTTTTCAATTAATTCAGCAACATTGTAGATTGACATTTTATTTTTTTAGGACAATTTTTAATATAACACCTTGACGATAAAAAGGTATCTCCGAAACATGCACGTGAAAGTTATCAAATAATATAAGTAGATTTGTAAGAATACTTATAATCAATAAATTTTTTGTGTAATTATTATCTGTAAAAATTTAGCTGAATTTAAAGATCTTTTTTTTTTTCAAATATAGAAACCCTTTTTAATATCCATAAGACAAATATATAACAAGTGTGGATTTATTTAATTTACATTAACCTTAATTTTATTAAAATTAATTTATATTAATTTTTAATTATGAAACCAGACGGATAGTTATTAAAATATTTTTCGCATTTGTATCATAAAAGTACATAACCGAAAGAGAAAAGTAAATATTATAAAACATCGGATTTATAATTTTTTTTATAAAATAAAATATATATCAAATGTTCTTTTCTTTTAGATTCATATATTCTCGTGTTTATATTTTCTACTAAATTGTTATCCGGTTTTTATATTTATTTTTACTTTTATATTTTTCTGCTATTATTATTAATTACTATTGCATAACTCGTAAGCGAAAATATTTGCCACTGAACAGATTTTATCTAGCGTGGGTTAATTATTAGTTTATATTAATATAAGAAATTAAATTAAAACCGAATTTTAAGCTATCATAAACCCTCCGTGGCGCGCGCTGAAATCTGTCGCGGTGATCTGCCCGTAATACAGGTGTATATTTTTGCATTTCGGGCGCCGTGCGAATCCGTTCGGCGTAGCTAACTGTCTTTTCGTACTAGCCCGAGCGCGAAGGTCGAACTTGTTAAACCTTAAACCCTCAAACGTCTCCGGTCTATTTCGTGAACGCTCGCAGTCGGGCGGAACATGACCCGGGACGGTACTGTATGGGGACCCGTGTCGCGCGTGCTCTCCCATTACACAGCGCTCGCAAACCCGGCGGCTTTGGCCGTGTTCGGTGGTATATTTGCGAAACACAAACACAAATGCAATAATTAAAACCTTTCAAACGTGAATCGTTTGAATCCTAACTACATATTTGTTATACTGCGATCCGCAAATCCCGATGGTCTTTTTTAGATTGTGACGGTGGCTTACTTGTGAGATCGCATTCAAACAATTATTAAAATATTTTTCAAATGTGAATCATTTGAATTCAAACCACATAAAATGAATGAGATATGAAATAAATCACATATTCTATAAAATGGAGCAATACTTTTACAAAGATACAGGCATTCCAAAATCGAACTAATATATCACAAGGACCAAAATTACTACAATAATTTTCGTTCACAAAATATTAAATAATAAAAATGCCAACTGTCTATATGACAAACAACCTAACGAAATTTCTAATACCTAGTATCACGTTTGTCTACAAATCTCAGTACGTGGTTCACATAAATGCTTAATCTTTTTTCTTTGATGTCACGGACCGCGATTGTTTAAATAAAACCGCTTTTATAATCAAATATTTTCTTTCATTTATAATATTAACTAAACCAAAATGATTTTATTACTATGCAAATGAGTCCAACGAATACGCTCCTGTCTGGTCACCGGCACCACTGAGATGATCCAGGTAGATAGAGGGTCCTCGGGGCCTTGATACATTTAATAATAATTTAGTATAGCTCCTGGTCCGGCACCAGAGTTAGACATCCCATGGGGTGTGTGTTGAATATATAAGGCGAAGCAAATCTATAATACAAATCATTCCATTGCAAATCAATGTAAATCATATTCTTTTCACGGCTAACGATGTAAGATGACCCTAATGTGGGTCCTACTAAATAATGAAGGTTAGTAAGTAGCAAACCGTCGCGTTCAAAATACAATATATTGTATTATCAAATATTTCATTATTCTTATATGTGAGCGCGCGACGCTCTGCATAACGACTGCAAATTGCGTTGTAACTACATAATGATCGTGAGATAAATTATATTCTTCTATGAAATATTAACAATAATGTATTCTATACAATATTAATACTCTGCCTGTGCTAACTATACATTTAACTAAAATATATATTATTAACTGGAAATAATTATTCTGTGAAAATTGCGCTTTTGAATGCAATATTAACTAAAAATATTAACTAAAAATATTTCTAACATCTTGGGTTCGCAGACGAAATCGATAATACCTAATGCCCTTTGCATTTACTAAGTATATTACCTAAATAGCCACAGCTATACCATCCTGTCCGTCAGGGACGAAACATAAAACACAGTTATATTCCTAAAAGTGCTACCTCTTACGCGACAAAAATACCTATTGCAGTCGGGCTATGAATATGAACTATTTCCGCCTCATAATGGCGCCTGGAACCAATACTAAAAACCTCACTAGAAATAATAAATGCGACTAAATCTCGATAAATACAATATATACTATTCGTAATACGTCGTTGAATTGGCACATGAATCGTCTAATGGATGAAGGACCCCGTTGTGTATCGTAATAACTTCAAATTCTTTTATAGGAGCAGTGTGGAAACAATTGCATAATATTACGTAATAAAAACATCTAACGAACCTAATAATCTATACATTTATGTTACAATAAAATACGTTCACCAGAAGAATTCGTGTATTAGAAATAAAACATATCCGTTTGGAAACAACCCAATAAAATCAATCGAACGGCATAAAGAGGAGAAATTCACATATTAAATAACACTGAAATTAATAATTTTAAACACTTTATATTAACATATTCTTACCTTGAATGGTGTCGTCTCAGACGTGTATGAACCTGTTCATATTAATTCCGTGGGAAAATAATACATATATTTGCTATCTACGAAATACCACATTTTTGAAGTGGAACTTCTTTATGAATAAATAGATAAGGTCTCGGGGATGGTTTATTCGAAAGGATTCTACAACAGCCCGTGAGTTTATATAAAATAATAGTTTCTTTGAATGCTAAGTTTTGGTTTTTTAAACCCTCAGCATCTCTGCTGAGAGGGGTAGAGGCCCCGCGCCCGCCTAAACCCGGTGGCCGACTTCCTAAGTGACTAAACGGCCCCCCTTGTTCCTCCGGAACTTACTGCATCCCGAGACTCTATCTCTTCTTTACGAGATGTGATCCCGTGACGCCCTTCTTTTAGGCTTATAATTGAGAAGGCCGTACTCTTTTGGTACGAGTTTCTGATGATGTGTGTTGTCTTGAGGCGCCTTTCTTTTAGGCCGGTGTTTGAAGAATCATGTACTCTTTTGGTACGAATTGATGACGACATTAGCCTCCTTTGCGGGCATAGTCAGCGATGTTACAAATTATTGTGCAATCTCATTATGCCTTTTCAGAATGGCGTCCCACGATTCTGCATCTTGCAACATTTACTTTGGTCAAATGTTAGAGTGTTAGTAACATATTTATAATATCCCAGCTATTCCATATGAGTGAATGATTTTTATACTGATTCTAGCTCTGTCTTTTTTACAGAGGATGACATAGAAGTTAACGTTTTCTATTGAGATTTCATAGCATTCAGGCATGAAAATCCTTCCAAAGTCAGAGAATTCACGACGTTGGTTCACGCTGTTTTTGAGCAGGATGAGGCGCGAAGGTCGAGTCTAGTGGCCACTCCGATCAACAAGGGAGGTCCCGCTTTTAAGAGTACCTCACAGGGGCTTGCGCGAATTCCAGGCTTATGACACGAAGCGTCATCCACAACCTCACCTAGCTCAACGTTCGTAAACCAGAAAACTCCAATTTCAGTTAGATCTCCCCATTCTGTCCTTTACTCGTCGTTCTGAAGCTACTTGTTAAGCCAGATGTACCGAGGTACTCAAATCATAAAGACTTGGCTGAAGACCGAATTGCGCAATACTTACGCAACACAATTATTATAAGGCTACTAAGCATTTCTTATAGAATTACGTGTATTCAATTATTAGTAAAAATAGTTTGAAAATCCCCATACTTTAAAATATATTCGTTCGGAAGAATTTCTCGTACGATTTGGATTGATATCTGGTTATGCAATACATAACGCGTCGACAATATTATGAATCTATTAAGCACTGCTTATAGAGCTCCGTAAAATCAATTGTTAATACAAATGGTATGAAAATCCCCATGCATCAAAATATATTCGTTTGGGAGATATTCCCGTACGAATTGAGCCAAGATCACACAAGAAATCGTGATATTAATTATACATTATTGCTCCGATTTTAAATCTTCCCAAAATAAATACATTTCAATAGTGAAAATAATTAATCGATAGATAATATAAATGTGTTCCTTAGCTGTTACACAGTGGCGGTATGATCCTCTCTGCTACTGATGAATGGTAGATTCCTCCATAAGTCCGGGCAGCAACTCCGTCCGCAAATGCTGTTCTGGAACTCAGGGCTCCGTCGGTAGTCTGTTGGGCAGCGCTCCCGCTCGCAAGTCTGGTCTCGAACTGAAGGGGCTGAGTATCTCGTGTTCGCTCCCTTTATAGTAATGATTTCACCATACCTCTGAAATCCACGCTAGTGCAGTGACTCATCCTATGCGCGATGACCTCACCGCCGGCGCTCGCCATTGGCCGGATTCAGCCATCAGGACGGTCGCCTCCGGCTCAACCCGTCGAAAGGTAACGCGTGCCTGTGATTGGTCCGTTTCGTTAAAATAAGAGTAAAGCACTCGCTACACGCGAGACTTGCTGTTCCGTTTCATAAATAATAAAGGCTCGCTCGCACCTACACACAAGGTCGAGTCTATTAGGATTGGCAAACAATATCAATTTAACACAGAATTATATCTATGGTATAATAAAGATCTAAGAAATATTACTTGTATAGCTGAATATTCAATATTTTGTTAGCCTCTTGTAATACATAGAATCTTAAGAAGAAATATATCAGGCTTTTACTTTTAAACGATTCCAAACAGAAGAAATATATTTTTGATGTCCATACTTGACTTTTTTGAATATTATTATCTTAAGATTTTCTAAATTTATTAAATCTATCTCTATGTCGACCATCACAAGTTGGAGCAAGCAATTTTGAAGAATACAATTTTTGTACTCATCGCCTGCAGATAAGATGGCGACCTGGACAATCTGGTAGTGACTGGATAAGAAGGCCAGAGAGGAATAGAATCATTTCCAACTCGATAAACTGACCAGATCAAGGATGCTACTGGCTACCCTACTGGCTAACCAAACTGCATGCCGCAGAAAAGGGTGAAAAAGGAAATCATCAAAAACGTTAGCAGAACGAAGCCGAATGGAGAGTAGGTTCAAACAATTCATTTATTCATTTTCTTTATCAGCTACGATTTTTATTTTAAAGAACATTTATAAAAAAGTTGAACCTTACAAATTTCGTGACTGTGTGTATTTATTAATACGAATCGTAACTTCAAAGGAATAACTAATATATGTGACAGTATACCGTGTTTTGAATGATGTCTTTGTTATCTATCTGATATCTCACTGAAACAGTACGAATTTTGTCACACGGGTAAATTCACATTTGACAGACAGTGTTACAAGCAAATTAAATGATAAAAGGAAAAATAAATATGGAAATCAATTTCGTGATTTTTTGAAGGATTTTAAAATTTTTCATTTTGGATTCATTCGTCAAAAGATTCTTTAAAGGATTTCAATTGTCTGTACATTAACATTAAATTTTAAAAAAACTTGTTGGTATTTAAGAAGAGGTAGGCTCTTATGTAATAATAATATTTTCATAAATATACTTAGTCGTCCCTGTCCGATCAATGAGATCTCCGAGCAAAGTTTTATAATCCAATCTAAGCTATTTCTATCATTTACCTAAACTCATCAAATACTACAGTGTGATATCACTAAGTAACGGTATCTTGGATATATTCTTCTTAACCCAAATGTAAATGCGATATATTAATTGTTTAACAGTAGGAATGTGCTGATTTCCCAGCGCGGCAACAGCAACGCTACGGGCGGGGCGCGCGCTCGTTTACCAACCGCCTTACCGTGTAGTCGGTTCTATTAATTACAACGGTTATAACGTATTAGTAAACGTTATTACCATCAAGACGTTGTATTGCTATACCGATTGGCTTCACCAAGAATTGATTCCACGTCGGTGACATTACATACAAACTGACAATCGAAAACAAAGTGTGGTGGTTAGCTTAACCACCACAATGTTAAAAAATTGAACAAATGAATTTGACTTTCAAATAAATGAGAGAAAATTGTTTTCAACTCTGTTTACTGTCAGATTCTCGGCCAAGTTCCTGAGAGAAGACAAAGCGGAATGAGGACCCGCCAGCAGCCAGCACTAGCGTGGCAAGATAGGAACACCTCGTTTTGTTTATTACGAGAAGGGCATTATGTAGGGATAATGAGGAAATAACTCCTGGCAGGGTCGGAGGCTAGAGAAATCAAATGGACAAACGATCCCCGCTTTACCAACCTCCCTTTACGGGAAAACAACATTATTCGGAGGTTTCGTATATTTTATCTAACAACACCATTAACGTCATAAATACTTGGTACTTTAGAAATAGAATAATAGAATTTCTTCCGGGTTATTCTGACCACGGGTCAGTTTTTATAGTAACCGACGTTGCAGTGGCTGACTTGAACGGTGCATTTGAATCTTATTCTTGTGTCATCCAATCAGTCCATAACGCCGATTGTTACTAAAATGACCCAAAGAAAAATTACCCAAAAAAATATATATTATTTTTCATAAGATCAAACAATCCATGGCCGTGTGTACAAGTACAACTGTAACTTTATAAAATTTCAATAAAAAATTTTAATTTATATAAAAATAAATCCAGTGTCTTAACTGAGGCAATCCACAAAAAATACTGTAAGATAGCAGGCACAAGATATTTTAATTGGAGGACTATTTACAGTCATGTATAAAAATTTTATAACACATGATAGAAAATAATTTTCTGTAAAAAATAAACGATTTTTTTAGAGATAAAATAAAATATTTAATAGTTGAAGTGGTCCAATAAGCAAAGTTTCGTGTCTTATTTCAGAGAAAATATGGAATTTTAGCTTCAAGTATGCTTTTATTTCTCAAATGCTGATAAGCTTAGCTTTATATAGAGTTCTTCGGTAAAATTCTATCGTTCCAGCTGAATATTCGGCAAAGATATGTACCATCGATTTAACGAACCAATTGGGGAAAGGAGTGTTCGTTAATGACGAAGTTCATTTCATCAATCAAATGTAACCTAGGCGAGTATTTTTTTCAATTGTTTATTGCTTTTAGTGTAAAAAACACTCATGCAATATACGGTATTAAAAAAAATACTATGTGATCAATCTGCTTGTAAATAGTTGCGATGCATAATTTTCCACAAATCGAGATGTTTTCAAAGATTGTCTCTGATTGATATATTGATACATATTATATTAATCTGATTGACATTTACTATCACCATTATCTGACCCATATTCATTCGTAGATTAATAGTTTGGAGACTTTATATACAGTTGGGCTAAACTTCCAGTGACTCCAGAATGATCCTTCATTCAGTCACACAGATTATTATGAACACTTATTTTAGGGTAATAAGATAATTCTTTTCGTCATCGTAAAATTAAATTCTTTCTTTATTAATTGACTTAAAAATACAAAATAAAAAATGTCACTATTTTTTGTTTAATTAGTGGAAGTTATCACTTTCATTTATTATGATTGATAAAAACTATTATATGTTAGCGCCGAAAAATTAGATAAATATAAATTAGATAGATAATAGTTATAGTAGATAAGTAATAAACTTGGTTCAAATCAAAATTTTATCTATGTCGTTTTAACTTGACTTTATAAGTTTATTTTTTTAACCAACCGGTTTTTGATCATTTGTATCAAAAAAAGCATTTGCCTTAAATATTGAAAATACTGTTACGTATTTCCTACACGGATTCGTTTGATCATTATTTAGAGGCTACAGAGACATTTCAGAATTTCGATAAATTAATTATTTCTATAAATTTATTTAAAAGAGTGGTCATATTTACTATTTTGAAGGAGCCACCGATGCATGTTTGCCAACAGCTAAAGATACAACGGGGTTACCTACCTTTACTTTCATTTCGAGGGTGTACGTGAAGACATTAACTCCGTAAACCCGTCATTATCGAAATAGGATATAGAATATTTAATCTAAATCAGGACAGGCCGAGACGTTTGGCCCGGGGGCTAAAGGGTCTGTTCGGAACAGAGACGAAGTTCGTGGGAAAACTTTTACGCGTTTGTGGGTTTGCTGGGGAAGGATTCAAAATTACGGACCCATCGAAAACAGGGCGCCTCAGTGACAAGGGCAACCATTGTCGGATAAAACAAAAAAAGGCATTTGGGATTTTAGAGAACCAATTTAAATTTCATTTCGAAATACTGTAAATCGGAAAATTCACAACTTTTGAGAGTGGTAGCGATCTACAGAATGGTTAATCTTATAGGTACATATTAAGTAATGATTTATTCATTATCAAAGGACCTCGCAACGGAGATCGGCATTATCAGTGCTGGGGAAAAAGTGATTTCATAGACCTAGAAGCCGGGTCTTTTAAAGAAAGATGAATTTGAAATACGATGAGTATGAGTAGTTTCGGAGATTACCTTCTAGATCCAAACAAACAAATTGTACCTCTTTGTATATCAGTATAGATATGTAATAATTTTTTCCTTGTGTAATTATTTACATTCTACGAGAAAGTAACAGATCGTTGTAATATACAACGCATTAAAAACCTCATACATGTAACGTTTATACGATTTAATATTAATGTTATTATTCTGAAAGCCATTTAATTTGTGGTGCCGGTTAATTCTAAAACGTAATGAAGTATGGGCATTTATTTATGCGTGCTTTTTGGTTCGAACACAAAATGGTAGGGAGGTAATATAATCGATTTTAAATCACATTTCTGCGGTAATACGGCGATGCGGCCATCTGTCATTGGTCCAGTGACAAATGGAGCTTTTTGACAAATATGATACATGGCCCCTTACTGCTGCGGCACCAGTCGCTCCTCGTGTCAAATTCACGAAGATTTATTTGCAGCATTCACGTGCTGACCACACGAGCTTTAAAGGTTATTTATTCCAAATTCCGAATATATTGTGCCTACATAAAAAATTAATTTGTTTTCGGGTCAAAGGTTTGTACTGTGGTTAATCTTATTGCGGGATATACATCTGTCACAGTATATGCAAATCGAGATCAAATGTAACAGCGTCATGGAAAAATCATTATATTGATTTAAAAACATTTACTACTTTACCTTTCTTTTTTTTTTTCCATTTTTTTAAAATAGATATGGGAGCACGGAATGCATTGTCGCATCAATATTCAAACTATTCTCAAACTAAGCCAAAAACCTGTGCTATGAAAATAGGACCAACTGCTACCTCTACATGTTTAAATTAGTTTAATGATACTTCACCTGCCGATAAAAAATTATGTTACTCTTGAAACTTGAGTAGGTAGTATAATATAATATTATTATTATTCCTCAAGTAAAGGTGACAAGGTTAATGTTTTTCAACTATTTTAATGACCAGATGAATATCATTAATAATCACTACAATTTTAAAACCAAATCCATCTATATAGTTACGGCAAAAATTACTACATCTATCCGAACTCCAGTAAAAGTAAACAGTGCTGCCTTCATTTTTAAATAAAACAGAAGGTACCGCAAATTCCACAGCAAAATACTGTTAATTAATAAAAAGTTAATTTATCTGTCATAGGAAATTAATGTTATGTGTCATAGGATTTATTTTTGTTAATAAATAGTAGTAATAAACAGTAATCTTATAAACAGAATCGACATTGAAAAGAGACAGCATCAAAGTCAGGGTGAACTTTAAACGTTCACTAAGAGTTCACCCCATTTTGTCTAGAATTGAGTTTTTAGTGAATATAAAGTTGATTTTATGATTATTCTTCTCCTAACAAAAGTTTGGACATGCAGATCGAAAAACAAGAAGAGAAATATAAAATTATGACGCAAGCATCGGAGGAAACAGGAACAGAGAACAGACCTGGCGTGATCAGAGATTCCAGATTACCCTGTTAAAAGATTAAAAAATGAACGGTGCGAGTTTTGAAACATAATACGCAATGGGGTCTCCACAGGATCAATGTTAATTACAGTAATTTATATATTATATAATAAACAGATAAAAATATGGGGGTTGGTTGAAAGAAGCCATATATTCACAATATTCGTTTAAAAGTAGAAGAGATAAGAATTATTTTCCGGGACAGAAGTGTAGTAAAGCGTTTTATCCACTCTACCTAATCGCGAGTAGAAACAACGAAAAGTGAATAGGTAAGTGAGAATAATTAATATAGAATTTTAAGCAACACAACTAGAGTACAAACATCGCGAAGTTTGCAGTCTGAAATGTTTCATCAAGCGTGAATTGAAGAATGTAATTTAATCCAATTCAAAACTGAGAATTAATTACTTAGCACAATAACAGAAATTAATTAAAGTATTATTGATACGTTTCTGAATATCGTGTTTATTTAGTGAAGAGAATTTAATTGTATAAACATAATATTGTATATAGACACTTGGTATACAATGTACGTATACTACTAGCGAACACGACGCTTCCGAGACATTTATATTACTTTCGGAAATGTTTGGTATAATACTATATGGTATATATACGTGAACAAGCCGAGAAAATCTCACGTTAAAAGACAATTAAGTCAAAAAAACAAACAAGATATAGATGGAGGAAAAATGAAATGTAATAAAATTTACAAAGATTTATTACATTTCATTTTTATTATTATTATATTTACAATATTAAGCATCAGCGTGTTTTATTTAAGGAACAAATTATTGAATTTATTTGTTTATGTAAGCGGTGAATATAAAGTATAACTTATAGAAAACTAAGAATAAATACACGAAAAGTAAAAAAAAAGCACTAATGTTGAACATATATATTTACTGTTTCCGAAATAAGTTTGTAAAATTCCAAAAAAATTTAATGCTTAAAATACCATTAAAATAATTCTTAACGTCAAAAACATTCTAGGTATTACAGTAGATACCCACATTTTTTTCAATATTAATTAAAAAATCCCAAGTCCAATTTATTCAAAAGTTAAAGCCTTTTCCGGGAAGGTCATTCATCGCATACAAGTTTTTGGTTGCGTTAGATCTTATGGTACAAGAGCTAATTATTATATGTGTGAAGTAAGTCGAAATTATAATTTGCCAAGCAACTGAAAGCTGATGAAGTTCAAAAACTCTCTTAAAAACTTATCTCGGTTTAAAGTTATTCCATGTAAAGTTTGGATATGGTATCTCCCAGAGTGTTCAAGTTATTAAATTATAAGTCAAGTAATTCCCTACTGACCTCCACGAATGGATTCATAAGAATCTTAAAACCTTTTCCAGAAGTAGCACCCTTCTGTAGTATCTTACGTAGGGTTCAAGTTATTTAAAAAAATATTTTATTTTTTGACATCTGGAATATTTAAGTATTTAAAAAACGGGTATTATTTATACGAACCGTATGTATAGATTGGATTCTCGAAGTTTCGCTGGAGCCCCATCATAGCGTCTTCAGGAGAGTCTTCACCACGGGGGTCAAGGACGTAGTGGTTATTTCTTGCGCGGTCGCAGATTATGTGCACTGCGTATTCTTTCTACGCCAGGGATCGTCAGTATGTTATTGATGTAATATGAACTGACGATGTCTTCGGGCTATTCTCCACCCTAACTTAAGGGTGGAAGCATTGTAGTGAGTAAAGCCATAATACTTGATAAATTGTAACCGTTGTCTCTATTGAAGTTTGTTTGTATATTTCGAATGTCAACACATCCATACGGCTCATGTAATAATATCCGTTATTTCAATTCCTATAAATATGTCGATGACCGCAATAATAAACCTGAAGTTTTAATCTGGAAAATTAAGCTTAGCTTAGTAGCTTTGGAAAAAATTAACCAACGAAATGCGTTAATCTCGGCGTGCTTTTTGGTATAGTGATTAAGCTACCATTGATTGTGATTCAGTAGTCGGCGAACTGAGCTTCGTTCCGGAACACCAGCAAGATATTCCCATTTAAAAATTTTAGTTTAGTTTGAAAATAGTAAAAATTATGATACGACTCTATTTTAAAAAATAATCTAAAACTCGATGTTTTTTTAAATAACAGTAAAATAAAATAGACCAACGAGCATATTTTTGCTAGACTTCTGTTGCATCCGTGTGACACATATTAGATTTCTGGAGTTGAGGCAATTTGCCCCATCCAATCAATCTGTAAATTACACGAACAGGCCATCGAGACCTCATCTCGGGGCCAGTATTTACAGACAAGCCAGTTAAAGTATTGGTTACTCGCACCTGATGAGGTGTTTGATTAATCCAGGGTCCGAGGCAGCACACAACACCGTCGGTCTCAGATGGCAGTGGCGGCTGCATCACTTTTAGAGCGATCTACTTTAATTATCTTGAGCAAATAAAAGTCGCGTCAATTGGTAACGGAACACCAACGAGTCCATTACATTGCGGAGACCTCGAGATCGGGATGCTGAGCAGATGACAACAGTGAAATGTAGGTAATTTTAGTGTTAAAAAATATTCTAGGATTTTAACATCGTGAAAATTTAAACTAATACTTTCCATCATACTAATTAAATTAGTCTCAAATTTTGCAATGAAAATTGTGTTAAATGCGCTGCAATTACTTTGCCTCCAATAATAAATCAATGTATATGCAATATCTGAATAACTTGTTAGTGTAGTGGTTATGACTCTCGCCTAGTGGTCTAGTGGTCGGTGGTCCGAGCCACATTTCAGGACACCAGCAAGTTAATCCTATTTTTATAACACAAGCATTTAATTTATTTTAAAAATATTCACGTGACACGTATTCCATGTTCGCAACTCTATTCTTAAAAAAAACATCGTAAATGTACTATTAAAATTCAAATCTGATATGAATCTGAATATAATAAGCCTTAAAGGACATGATTTTTTTCAAAACGTATCGGTAATTTAGAATGAGCGAAGAAATAATGACTCAACTCAACTCGCATCACTAATCCATTAAATAAGATGAAAGAAAGTAATTTCATTTTTATTTACGTTATTAAATTTATTTTATCTTATTATAATTTACCTAAATTTCATTGATAAATTTTTTGATTTGTTGAGTAATTATTTCTAAAGGCTCAAGTTTTCCGATCAAACTATACGAATATTTTAAAAAATAATTAAACAAACCATTTTTTTATTTCCTTTCTGATTATTATGTTAATTACTATAAATCTTCAAAATGAATCATACCGTTGAAATACTATATGTACGCTCAAAATATAAAATTTCAGTAACGTTCGAAAATATATTTGGAATACTAAATATTGTAAATCATAATAATACTATGTTTGTGTCTGCAAGACCAATACCATACGCCATATAATTATATTAAAGATACAAAATAATACAATAAATCATTAATATAACGACAATGAAATAAAATAAACATAGGTACTGAAGATTCAATTGGTAATAGTTTTTACTATTACCAATTGAATATTAGCTTTTGCTAATACTCTTCGTAGTAATTTGAATTGAAAAACAGACACTAAATGGATGGCTCCATTTATCAAAAAGCAGTCAATTTATTTTCTATTATTATTGAAATTTAATCCTGCAAACCTCCCCTCTTCAAAATATCTGACGACGTTTTTTGAATCATACGCATTGACACCTCCGAGAGAATGCCATTTTTATTGGAGACGTTGATCTATCGAGAAGCCGCGCTGTCTCGGGGACTTTGAATAAAATTGAAGAGATCAATCGAGCGTATTAAAAAGTGTAATAATATATCTACCGGGTGTAGATTCGTCAAAACAACACAATAATTCATCGAACCTGTGACGGAATCGATGATGGATGGCCAGTAATAATTTAGTCGGAGTAAATGACAAGTATTATTGAACGTTTGACAGCGCAAAGTGTCAAAAAACCATTACACCTTTTGTTACCACTTTATTAAATCGATGATGATACAATACAGGCAGTTGTAATATTCAGACTATAATGTGTAATGGTATATAATTCATAATTCGTCTGTCTCATTGAAAATATTAATGTGCTTTATCGCTATTATGCTGTTCTCGAGCGAGGAAATATTAAAACAACAATGAAATATGTGTTTTGCAACGAGATCACGAAAAACAAAGTGGTGACACGTATTTGCTGAACTGAGCAAAGAAGATACCTACCTACGGCTTCCTTTACGCGAAAATTAGTCGAGTCCCTGTTGTATAAATCATGAGACGTTATAATAAACCGGGTCTGAAGGACTACCGAACCATTTTTGCGAGACGCTGTCAGATAAATTGAGTATCTAACTACGTTAAAGAAAATAGGCTGTGATATAATGATGAAGTTCGTTACACAAATATTATTAAAACGTCACTTCAAATTACGCCAGGGGAGAGACTGATTGCGGAGACGTGAGAAGTTTTGTTTTTGTGCCTCGAAACGGGACTACGCATACATGTTGGGCTGTTTACAGTACGCACACACACACACCACAGCGCACACCTGTATTCTGCTGGAACTATCGCCAGGTAGCAGGTAGCCGAGGGGCCTGACGGTAAGCGGTGAGCAACGTATTACGCTTAGCACTGCGTATGTAATTATAACTGGCGTTTATAATTGAAATTGGAATGGAATTGGCGTTTTATCTGGAATTCGGCATTTAAAATAGAATTCTGGGCATGCGTCAACCGTAAACAAGATTATCAAATCACGGTTAATAACAAAGGTCTGCGATTTCAATGGAATTCAGGACTATGATTATTAGCAAAGGTACCTAGATACCAGTGGCGCGCATTCCACTCACAACAAAAAAATCAGGCATAACTGTAAGTTTTGCAAAATAAACCTAAATTTCATAATTTATTTGAAAAATAATATATTACATCACGTTCAAATAATTTTGTCCCCTAATTAATTAGAATCATTAAGCGGAAGAATTTATAAATGTCAAATAATGCTGAGCATGTGTTTAGCATCATTTTTAGCACAATCTGACCGAAATGTACACAACTAAACGTGATATGTATTACGTTTCTCGCGCCACGTGGTACTCTGAATACACGTTTGTGTTTGAACATGGTTATATGTGTATGAGTATTTGAAGCGGCCTTGAATGTATGGATTTCAAAAAACTTTTTATGTGCATCATTTTGTATGTAACATTGTTAATGCTCCATTCAAGCATTTACCAAGCTTAAATAACGTATAATAATAATATGCTTCATTCAAGTATTTACCGAGAATAACGCGTATAAAAATAACATGTATATTTTTTAAGAAAAGAAATTAAATCCCACGGGAATATCTTTAAATTAATACAACCTCTTTGCATCTCAATTGTCATTTGCATGGCAATTGTTCATCGTACTTTAACAGCATCGATATTAGCAGCTTAAGCTAAATTCATGCCAAGAGCACGCCACTGCTAGCAATCTGCCTGGAAATATTTTAAATACAACAGTTCGTCAATTCAAGAGGTAAACCAACTTGAATATTTGATTAACCTTTCCCTAACCATGCACAGGTCTATGTAACTAATCAAATCCATAATATTTATGTAAATATGTAATATATCACATTTTAGGTAAAAAAAATCTGTTTACACAGGTGGAAAACCATATGTGTAAATTTTATCCTACTAAATATAAATAAATAAAAATGATACTATGATTGTATAAATAAGTTTAAAAAAACTATTCGTCGTAAGACAGAAAGAGATTAAATATTCATTTGAAATACAATGAAAGTTTAAGTAAAATACGAATATGAAATATTATTTTAATCTCTCATTAATTAAATGAAGAAAGATATGGAGAAAAAAAAATCACTTCATTTTAAACATGGGGATGAAGATGATGATGTTGAGTGACGAAATCAAATTATTGCATCCCCTTCACACTTAACATCCTTAGTAAATGTACGATATGAATTGTTTTAAATATTAACAAAGTGTTAGTTATGTTATTATATAACCACACGGAAAAAAACTATATGCTAACATAACTCACATTTGGTTAAAGTGTCTGATAACAAATTTAATGCTTTAATGTTAAAAATATTAATTATATTTTAGATCTAATTCAGACAAAAAAGAATTTTATTCCAATTCCAAATGCTTGAAAAGCCACATTTCATTTACAGCATGGCTGAGCAATCACGATACGATAATGGCCAATCAAATCAAGTCAAAACCTCAAAGACTTAATGAGTAAAACAAAAAATACTAGATATATGTAGAAGTATAACTATAAAAATATGCAGATGGACAATAATATCTTAAATATCTAAATAAATCTAAACATATGAATGACACCTCCATTAAGTACGTTCAGTTTTTTGACACCTCAATGTTATGACTGAAACAGACTAGGGCATTTAGAGTCATCAATCACATTATTTTCCAATAAATGGCTTAAATAATAACATTATATTATGGCTCTGAAACGATTTAAGGATAGTATGTATTTGAGGTAAAATTATTTAGTACAGAAAGTTCTTCAGTGAAAATGAGAAAACTTATATTTTATGTATGTACGTACACACTTTATATTTTAAAATACAATTTCAAAAATGGGAAAATTATTAAAAAATATTTTAAACAAATTATTCTAATTTTATACTATTGTTGTAACACCCATTATTTCTCCTGAAAGGTCACGGCGCGAAAGAGACACAAGATATAAAGTTGAAAAGGTCATGCCTGATGGTCATAGGTAAAAGACATACAGCGAAAGGAACAGAGGACTACATTCAGGGAATCCCTGAAAGTGAATAGACTATAATTAAAACTTCTCTGTGAAAATTATTTACCTTTAATTATAATCATCCAAACACCCTGACCTTTCAAGAAGTTCATAAAAGGAAGTTATTTAGAATTTTGTAGTATTTTAAGAGACCATCAAACATATTTTGAGCGGGAACTAAATACAGATTGGTTAAGTAAATAATATACAAGAGAACCTACCGTATATACATTCTTATGTGTCAAGTTCTTGACAGCTCTAACTAAATAGCTTACCATCAGGACATTTATGGAGGATTGTCTTGTCTGGTTCACTCTAATACATTCTCATATACTTTTTTATTTTCAAAGCTTTTAACAAGACCATTCTCCAATACCTGGTTTACCTCAACTAAAAATGTCTTTCGCGGACGTCATCTGTTCCTAATGCGAATTCTTGGAATCAAAATTGCTGACCATTTCCTCTATACTTTTATATTGCGATAAAAAATATTTTATACATCCTTCAAAACGGATTTGTATTTTTCCGCGTAATTATTCAAAGAGTTAGTACTACCGTGCCGGAAGCACCTGTTCTTTCGACTGCAATTTGCTGACTCACGCTGCGATAGGCTGGTCTGGACGCCTCAATTGGGCAGTTTAATTAATAAACATACTATCAAAAGGAACCGAGCAATGAGTACATGAGTTGATTGTACGCAGTACACATGTTCGGGACGGTTTTGCTAAGGCGATAAAACTGAACGGAGACGTGTCAAACCAGGGCGTGAGAAGGTTCATCTTCATTTTTTGCTCAAGCATCCGTGCAAGTAATACAACAAAGCAGGTGTTATTTGTGTATACACTTGTGAGGTTTTGTGTTATTATTCTAAGAACACAGGTATATTATAAATATGTACTTAGTTGTGTCCCATGAGACAGTGTGGCCTCTCTACCATGCAATGAGTTAGGCCCGGTTGTTTCAAGTTCGATCAAAGTAAGCGGTCGATTAAAGCATATATTTTTACGAAAACGGATCGTCTGATTGGCGGAGAACGTAAAAATCTATGCTTTAAAACAACGCTTACTTTAATCCAATTTGAAACAACCGGCCCTTAATGACTCGATGGCAATAGGACATTTTTTCAGTATTTCGTTTGTCAATTTTTGTATGAATTTCTTATTTCCTTACATTTCACGGAATATGCTGTAAAAAATTATGGTTGCATAAAAAAATTGTAGAAAAAATGTCGTAAATATCGACACTATTGTTGCAAAATATTTTTGTTTTTTTTTTTTAATTATGAAACAACAAACATCCCCTAGTATTTTTTTACAAATAATAATTGAATACTTATTGTTATTAGAAATCAGAACTTTCTAAATTATTTTCTAGCGCTCAATAGTAATCACGACATTTATTTTCAGGTTTTTAACATCTTCCAATATTTGTTTTCAGTTCGAGTGAACCTTGATCATTTCGGGGAGCTCTGGGTGTTTATTACATTAACTAGCAACAACCCGTCAAAAATGACGGAACATTGTTTATCGTCTTTACTAAGCTAATTTTCTAGTGTATTTCAAAAGGGTCAACCACACGTGGTGGTGGCAACGAAGCTAGGTTGCCGCCTTCGGGTTTGCTCGTCCGGGGTTCAAGCCTCTTCCCCGGCGGTTTAATTGTTTTTTTAGCCGTGAATTCGAACTAAATTACGGACGAATAGACAACTAAATTATTATATTTAGATAATTTAATGAAGATGCCTAATAAAGAGCACATATTTGAAAAGCTAGAGAAAATCCTCAAAGCCAAAGAACCACAATTTTTGAGAAAGAAATCACAACAGCGATGCTTGCTTCCAGTAATTATCCCATTTTGAAACACAAATTAAAAGTTACCTACCCAAAGAATAATAGAAAGGGCTCCCTCGTAAAAACTCTCAAAGACCGACAAATTTGCAAAAAAGTATGGTCCAAAAAATCTACAAGCTCATGTAGCAGTGTGTCAGACATCTGTCAAAGACACGATGGACGTTGGGGAAACGTTCCTGAAGAGGAGGCTATCCACCAATAACACGATGGAGCAAAGAAGGCACAGACGATTTTTGGGGGAGCACTATAGCCAGCAAAATTAGACTAATGATGAAGATATTAATGATATTGTATGGCATATGTATTGGAAAGTAAATCATCAAATTAAATTAAAATAAAATAGCGGTTATGACCGGTGGTAATAAATACAGGACGTCCCTTCACGAACTTTTGAGAACATGGGAAAATATGTCATTTTACGCCGCATACCCACGACAACAGGAAACTGAATACATGAACGAAGGCAAGGAGCGCATGGCTTAGAGTTAATACAATCCTATATACTCTAAGGCGCATGGTGTGTTTTTTCAGGTAGGACAAAGGTTTGATTGTGAAGGGTGTTCTCTCCACGAACACGCATTCATTCTCAAAATATAAAAAAAAATATTGTAACTATATTCTTATTATATGTTATGTATATTCTAAGAACAAAATTAGTTGATTTAGTCCAGAGAGGAATAACCATTAATTAAGATAAATTACAGAAGTCTCACAAAAAAGTTTTTCAAGAATGTGATAATGTTTGGATGTTTTTAGGGTAGAATCGGTGAACGACGCATTGTGTTAAGTGATCACCCGAGTCAGCTAATATAGGTCATAAACCCTCTTAAGATATTCATACATGTTTCCCGTTATAAATAACTTCGACTTTGTGAGACTTCTTTAATTTATCTTAAAAAACTATTTATTTAATTATACAAATACATTTTTACATATCTATAGAAATATATACGAACGTAGGTATCTTAGAGCAGAAAAACAAAAGTTTGTTTTACAAATGGAAACCTTTAAAAATTAAATTTCATCACGTAACAGATAATTAATTTCCCGAAGAAATTCCATTGAATACTGAAAACAAAATATAAATCAAATCTTAAGAAACAAAATTCTCATACACATTTATAAAGCGGGAATCTTCGCGTTCTTGATAAAGTTGATAACTGAATTAAGACCTAGATCTCGGGGCGAGGGAAAAAGTCCGCGCACAAAGGTACAAGGTCAAGAAATAAACAAAATAAAGGCGAGCAATTACTCAGAATCGGGTCCCACCGCCCAGCGCCTCGCCGGGCCAGTGTGAGGAAAAAGCGGGCGTCAATTAACCCACGCCATTATGTCGACGTAAAAACACGGAATGCGGACGCAATTTCACCGGAAATTATATATTCCGCTTATTATACAAACGAAGGGAGATACTCGAAATCACGATCCTCCAAACAATTCCAAATAATCAAATGCCGTTCGCGATTCCGGGAATTTCAATCTGAGCTGATTCTGGGCGGAAAATCACGCCGGGAAGTGCGAACATTTCTTTATCCGATTAAGATGATGTTTACAGCATTCTAATAGAAATATTAAATACAAAATACACTTGGGTGTTTATATAGAGCCTCGGAATTCTATTAATTTATTTTCTTATATTGTAAATTATATAGATATCATACTTTATGCATTTATATTAGTATAAAATTAAAATATCATTTGCTGGGTGATACTTGTAATTGGAATAGAGGACTGAGTTTGACATGAAGAATTCACTGCTTTTTTATTTATTTTGTACCCAGTATTCCTATTAATGTCTTATTAAATATAATAAAAGTAACAGAGCGGCATCTATCCCTTGACATCCCCGTTATGGTCCAGTCTACTGGACACTCGTCTACCTCTACAATATCTGTTCATCTCTGTCTTGATCCTCCCTCAGTCTCGATTCTGTTGGCTTGTGTATTAGGACTCACGCCTACGGACTCTCGCTACGTCTCACCCGTTGCGGCCTCCTTCCTCTCACATTCTATGAAATTAAAGTGAATCTAGCATTTTTTTTTCTAAAATCGCAGAATAAAATATGATATGCAGTAATAGCTTTTGCATATAAAAAATATCACAGTGCACTATACATCATTCGCTATATAATATCACATTTCATTTGTTCGTTGGAAATTAAAACGTTCAATTTAATGAAATGAAAGGATTCAAAATGGAAAAGTTTACAGGAATCACTTACTCTTGGATTTATGAATTTATATTACTGTTATTCCTAGAACGTACATAATTCAATAATTATTCAATTTCATTTAACCTTCGATTGTTACATTTTCTCGGAATTAATTATTTTCAATCGGTTTCGTTATTTTCGACGTTATTTTTGTCTCACAAAGACTGTAAGATGATTCAAGAACATTTCTTTGAGAACATATACAGAAGTATTTAAATAAATATATATTAATACAGAAAAATATTTTATTTTTTATTAATAGTCAAAATTTATTCATTTGTCATAAAAATACTTTTCTGTATCTAAACATTTCGTGAAATGAGTATTTATTTCTTCAAACGGCAATTTTTACCAAACCGTTGACTTGATAGAATTTTTGGTGGAAAGATCTGTCATTCTGTCAAATATATAATTCTAAAAATACAAAGTAAAAAAAAACTTTAACTGCTTTAATATATGAAAATGTTTTGTTAGAGCAATTAATGATTCACAATACACAACTCTTTAATTAATTTTTAACAATATTTAATTAATTTTGTACATTCCAATTTATAAAATAACTTAATTCCTTATAAGAAGACAAGGAACTACAGTAACAATATTATTTGAAAATACGATTTCAAATATAATTGTCCATACAAAACCTTACGTGGTATTCTCGGGCTGCTAGTACATGAATGTGTCGATATTCGATAGATGTATTGATCTGCGTTCATCTATTGCAGACAGTTCTCCAACTGGTAACAAAGTTTCACAGAAATTCCGATCGACCCATCTCGCATCCGCAGCCGATGAAAGGCTATCGTCAGATCTGCTAGGCTTCTCAGATAGGGGCTGGCACCCATATTCAAGGATGACAATAATCATCCCCCTCCCTCAGTTCGAGGAAAATGCCGCAAAATGGATAATTACACAGCGCCGAAACTTGAATTTCTCGAGGGAGTTTGTCCCCTTTGTCTGGCTGCCCTGTTGGCTTTTGTTTCCGGGACGGAGAATTAAGTGCGGGCCGCAGTCGGATCGGTGACTGGGTTCAGGCCAGGGGACTCCACCAGGGTTCGTGAAACTGAAAACTTTTGGTTTCTTAAACAACTTCTAAATGGTCTTCAACATACATAGTCAACATTCTCGTCACCCAATTGTTAAGATAATAACACAAAAATCCAAAAAACTTATCTTGGCAGGGCTCCGACAAGATCTACATAATAAAAAAATACAAAAATCACAAAGCTAATGAGACTGCAAAATAGTTTACAATGAACTGGACTCGATATTTTCATAAATATACCTTAAAATCCCTGCCCGATCAATGAGATCTCCAAGCCTATTTCAATCCAAGTTATATAAAACCAATGTAGACTATTTCTCTCCTCTACCTAGAATGTTCGTGTAGTACAACGAGATATCATCCTGTAACAGTTACCTGGATATATTCATAAAGACTAATGTTCAGCTCACAGAATAAGCAGCTCCAAAAGTTAATTAAGCAACATCCATCATTCACAATACAAACACGCAAACTGAGTGCAACGAAGGAAACGAAGAAGAATAATACGAATGATACAATTCACAGGGTTGCCACCTAAATAGAAAACAATACCCAGGTAATATAATAGAAATAAAAGTTATATTGTGGTAAGCAGCACTTAATGGCAATACCATACAAATCCAAACACTATGTTAAGGTTAACATTTGCTAGGTAACACTAAACCAACCGCGTGGAGGAAGAAATTTGGACTGAAACATCTTTGCTCCCAGCCGCAGCTCGCCGCCAAGACATTCTTTATTATTTTTTATTTATTTAATTTAATACAAGGGACAAATATAAGGCTTACATATTTAGACTTTGTTGGTCGTGTAGATCTCATCAGTGAAGCTCTTGAATCTGATAAGGGAGCCTCAGTTTTTATTTTGGATATAGGTACATACGTGAATCATTTAATAATAATACGGGTGGTAATAGAAGATAATTAGATAATGAATAATATTGAAGCATTTTGAAGAATTTGTAAATTTGAACGATTTATGAATTTGTGTTGGATTTCAAGAAGGTTTTAATTTTTTTTAATTTGTTCTGAAAGGCTATTGATGCAGCGCATCTCGATAGGAAGATTATTGTTGTAGTTAATGGCTTTATAAATATAATGGTTCTGCATTTAGTTTGTTTTAAATTTAGGCGTTAAAATTTAATTTCCATTTCTCAAAAGCTTAAAGTATATCTGGTTTTCTGTAAGATTTTTTTTGCATATTTTCAATATGGAAACTTGCTTGAAAATAACATCCACATTTGGTACTGGAAACAATTTGAAAAGATCTTTTGTTGAAAAGGTGTTTGAAAAGATCTTTTTTGTTTTTTTCTTTATTCAATATTACTTTAATAATGATCCTTTGTGATATTTTAACTAGATTACGTGCAATCAAATCTTCTTTCTACATAGTTACGACCAGTATTTCAAACATTAAGTCAGTCTTGCATAATATATTTAAAAGAAATACCTGTTTAGTTTACTATCCTGCCTTAATCCAGAATCCCGTATTCAATCGACCTTCATCATTGAAACAACGCTGGCCCATTTGACGTATAGTTTTGAGTGCAAACGTGATGCACAACTGCATTTTACCACAGTTTAAAGTTTTAAATTATGTTATTTCAAAGAAAAATAATTAAATTTTAAGTGACACGGGTTAGAAGCCCCTGTTTTAAACAAACGTTTAAGAGGGGTAGCGCAGAGGTCTCGCAAAGTGGAGGTCCCAAGGTCGTGACAACACCTGCGTGTAAGTCCCCGAGATCGGGGCATACCCCTCATTATTCATTTCTATGATCTTACTCAAATTCACTGTGATAATATTTTGCAACTGGTATAAAATAGGGCTTTACTATAGAAATGAAATGAAAATAGAATTTTTTTTATGAATCAATCACAGACATTATTATTGGCTATGGTTTATGCATAAGCCACATTTTATGAAATTTGTAATATTATAAGTTTATGTAAGGAGAAAAAATGCATAAAATACACTAATGTGTATAATCGGTGAACGCAAGAAGTGTAAAATTTGTAAATGTACAGGTGTCCCAAAAATGTGTACGTAAATTAGAAACAGGAACAAGTCCATATAGAAACGTAATTTGTTAATGAAGAGGTATTTACATTACCATCCCTCTTATCATCGTGAAGTGAGGATCTTGATGAAGCAAATGGATAGAGCAAAAAGATATCATTGTAGCAGCACTTAAAAAATATGATTATGATGCTGGACGGTAACATTTAAAGAATTAGAGACAACTGCTGAGGAAGAATGAAATCAAGTGTTGTTTACAAAAAGTGATAGAAATATTTAAAATAATTACCAAAGTAGGTATATATAAACAATCGTTTAAACTTACAATACAGCAGCAAAATAAACATTCTTTGGTAAATTATTGTATATAATTACTTGACAAGTCATTACATTTTATAGAATGAATTTATTTTATAATTTAAATCTATTTTTTTTTTACTACAGTATGAAAGTACACCGTAATCCGATGACTGCCAATCATGGGACAATCAGGATGATTGGACCAACGCGTGCCAATTGGGCGAAGTAGTGTTAGAGAATTCTGCGCAGCTCCTATCGACTATCGACTAGAATAAATTTCACACAATCAGAAAAACTATCGGTCGAAAACTGTTTGAGGAATCTCAAAATACAAAACTAGCCAACAGTTAGAATAGATAAAATTGGTATTCAATTAATTGTATGTGTACATATTATTGACATTTATTGTTTCAAAGTGCACGCGTTGATGATAGAAATTTTTGACACATCTTAAACGGTACCTCAAATTATTGATAGTAAGTAAGCGAAAAATTATTCGTGAATATACCATATAATGATATTTGCGAACAGCGAAAAAATTTATGTTAGAAAAATGTACGCGTCAGGACGTTAAAAAATTGTTTACTTTGCATGCAAAAAGGGCAATTTTTGTAACTAAATCACATCAAACACTGACAGGATATCCTTTATTTTGCAAAAATTATCACAAATGAAGAGAATTGACCGAAAAAGCTGAACAAGCAGCCGCAAAGCGGAAAGAGAAAAATTACCCTATTTACCCACCTGGAAGGTCCAGGTATATATGTATAGACGCTTTTGATTAGTATTTTAATAGGTATATATACGAAGTCTGCCAGCTAATGGTAATTAGTATTAAATAATTCATTTTACTTTTACTAAACAAATTTTCAAAAATTAGCGTAACTCTAAAGAAAAACTATATTGCCCCGTCGAACATTCAATTGATTTATGTATTTATTTAAACTCATAATAGAAGTACGAAAATAATTGATCCCATAAATCAAGAATTTCATTGTTTAATCGAAAATTTTGTGGACCTTATTTAGATTTATTGACTTAAGTAGGTCTATGACTAATGTGGCTCTCACAAGAAATACTTTAGGTACAGTTGAACGACCTCCCTAACCCATGTGCCCTTACTTGGCAAAACCACAGCCACCCACTGAACCAAAACTACAAATTTTCAACGACCAAATGAGTTATATTATCAAAATTAATTTACAGGCAAAATATATGCCGATAAACCAAAATGTAGAGAAATGTGTCAAAATATTTCGGTCACAAGTACATTAATTTATTTATTTCTGAGACTATTTTAGCATATATGAAACGGTGCACCAAAAACATCACTTACAAAGAGACTAAATTCCTTTCCACACATTTCCACAAAACAATACTAATTGATTCATACATTTTTCACTGTATTTTTAAAATAATGGTTCTTGCACATCTTTAAATATTAGTGTGGAAGTAGACTACAGGTGTTAGCGACGAAATTTTTAGCAAAATAGCGGTAAATAACTGATGCATTTAAATTTTATTTACTACTATTTTTCAAAACCCTTCCTAGGACGAGCGCGATAAACACTTATTACGTAAATACAACTCTTTTCATACTCAAAAAATATAAACCTCAGGTCGCAAAAAACTCGGTTATCAATAGAATCATAAATTTATTCTTGCAATACGAGAATTCCCTTGGCAAAGACTTATTCGCTGATAAAAAGCATATTCTTAAGCAAAAACTTAAAATAATAAATTCATTAAAACCAACGCACAACGTAAAATAAACGCAAACGCACATGCACGCGCACACGAACACGCAACGCTCACGCACACGCACACGCACACGCACACGGACACGCACACGCACACGCACACGCACACGCACACGCACACGCACACGCACACGCACACGCACACGCACACGAACATGCACACGCACACGCACATGCACACGCTCACGCACACGCATAGCACACGCACACATCTTCATGCATTGTATGCTTCAATTCGAATAAATAATAAAAAATAAAAAACAGTCATTTTTTCCTTGTTTTCCGTATTGTAATAAATGTATATCAGGTAGGCAAAATTATAATTCCTTTATTTCGTTTTGGTATAGACGTCATTAGCCCTCCAATTTTCAAATATCTGTCGACAGAAAAGGCTTTATTATCTATTCAAAAAAATATACATTCGGGATCGAACATATCCATCTAATTCGTAATTCACAGAAGAGCGACAATTCAATCCAATGTCGTGGATCAACTCCCTCTCAAGTTTCCGTAAGCGTAACATACAAAAAGCATTAGAAAATAATAAAAATCAACATTGTTATATTTTTATTTGGAAAACGGTAGCAAAGCTTATTTTTAATACCCGGAGCACTTCCAACAAGAAATGATGTCAACAAAAAAACAGAGTCGAAATGTAACTACTCACCCCTAGTACTCGTAATCACCGTCCGATAAAATGGTATCTCATTTTGATAACGCCAAAGGGCAGAGGGCAGAGCGCGGGTTTTTACTGCCATAGACAAAATATTCCTCTTTCAAAAGTTGCGAATATCATCCACGGGAAATTGACGCCGTTCAGAAGTGACGCAATGAGCTAACGCGAATTGTTTGAGAAAAGTAATTATTGTTATTATGCGGGAAGAAAATTACGACGCCAGGAGTTGAGAGCGTTGGAAACAAGTTGCAATTCTGAAGAATGAAAAGTAAGTTTTAATCATCATCATCAGTCATTGTCAATCCACTGCTACCTACTGGATGAAGGCCTCCCCATAAGTTTGTCACTTTTTTGCACCATCTTCCAGTCTTCCAGCCTTAACACCCCCACTATTCCGAGAATTTCGAGAACCCTTTGGCTTCCTCTAGATCGTTTTTTATCTCATGGAAATTTATTACACTTTTATATCGCTGTTATATGTGAACTGATTTACTTTACTGTTTATTAAAGGGGAGAGAGAGAATAGAACATCACGCTCATCTCAAACAGAGCCGTTCTCCAGAATTTCGTTTATTGATCATGCGCCAGATATTTTGCGAACACCCTCTACTCCAGAGTATTTTGAGTACATCTAAAATTTTCAAGAAAACAATACTGGATTTTATCCCCAGGGTGACATCATTAATCAAGATTATATTATAGATGTCTTATAGAGACGAATCTATATTTTTATACGGGAAAGTATATATGGAAGTTAAAAATGTTCTCAGGTTTTCATGACCGTTCAGAATCTTCCGTGTATAGTTTTTGGGATATTCTGCCGTGTATATGTGACCTCTCTGGCCGACGTTTCGGATCCCATTACAGGGTCCATCAATCCAAGGATCCAAAACGTCGGCCAGGGAGGTCACATATACACGGCAGAATACCCCAGCAAACTATACACAGAAGATATCGAAGTATTTCGAATTCGAAAATTTGATAGATGTGGTAGACGGGTTGAATTGGTGAACGTTACATTGTGTAAAGTGATCAGTTAAGCCAGCCGTACGATAAGTCGTAAGCCCTGTGAACACCCACAAATCCATACCTAATTTATCCCATAAAAATATAGCTTCGTCTCTATATTTTCTTATTAATCTCCTCGCTTATAGATTCAGCATAACCAAACTTATGTTATGTGTGTCTTATAGCATGTATCGCACACTTTATAGCACTAACGTTTCTCTTATTTCTTGTTTTGTATCTTCTAATGATTCCCGGAATACTTATTTTCACACTACGTTGGGTCGTCATGACATAAATTGGATTGATAAATTTATAATGGAACAAAAACTCATCGTGTCAATTTATGTTTATAAACATTCAGTTACTACTTATCTATTCATTGAAGGGGAAAACATACCAATTTATGTCAAGTGATTATACGTACATCGAAAGTGTGACACCACTTGCTTAAATAATAAAACAAATAAAATATTGAAGTGAAAATACTCGTACTGTATCGATTTTTTAATCCACATAATTCAGTAGTCAATGTGGGTACGTGTTTTTATTCGAAATATTCAAATGATAACAATGGATCGACGGATAAAAAAAGAAAAAGTATTGCTTTAGTTACAATCCCACACGCCGAGAGAATTTCAAATAAATCAAACAGCTCGAACAAAGAGAAATAAAGTTTTTGATACGCCGTGTTATTACTACAGACATTCTCATCCGCCGAAATGGGTCGCAATACATTTTAATATTTATAAATCATGCCAAAGTGAAAAGCATTTTTCTTAATAATAAGGTAACGCGTACATGAATTTGCTTAAATTAGGCCCTGCCGGGACTTTTGTTTGAGCTATTTGAATATTCATTTTATTTCAAATAAACGCCATTACCTGTTCCTCTAAAATTATTTTGTACCGTTAATTCTGTATTCGAGTAGGACAGAAAGAAATATACCCTAAATGCATATGCCGACACAAAGCGGTTTGCATTCGTTAATCTGTCTACTCTTCTTACAAAATACAATAGATAACGAATGCCTCGGCTCGCTCGTTACTAATTCTTTCTGACATCCACTGTGCAACCTCGAAAGAAAATTTAGATTCGTGTGCACGCACCCTAGAGCATTTAATTTTACAAATCTCGTGCTCAAAAATGAACTGAAGTATAGTGACTCGTAGCAAGTTGCAAAAACTTTGGCGGAATCTTTTAAGTCAATTTTGAAAAAACTATTTTTTTTAACTTTGGGTTTAAAGACTTTAGAATGTTTTCTGGGTTATTGTGCCGTCTGTCTTCGCTCCGTCGGTAATTATACAGGGTGTACCAGAGCTAGCAGCATAAACTTGGCCGGTAGATTCCTGCCTATGTTTTGAGTCTAAAATGTTCAAGCAACCGTCAATAGTTAAGGAGATATGCAGTATCAAAGTTTGTAAAAAAATTTTTTTTTAATTTTTGCTATATTTTATCATTTTCTTGTATTAAAGGGAGTGAATTTTTCATAATCGACATAAGTTAATGTAATGATAGTTCAATTTTTTGCAAAAAGTAAGTCACAAATATTGAAAAAAAAATTTTGCAGCAAACTTTGCATACTGCATATCTCCATAACTATTGATATTAGGTCATGGTTGCTTGAACATTTTAGACTCATAACATAGACAGGAATCTATCAGACAAGTAGCTCTGGTACACCCTGTATACCCGAGATTTTGTAGTATTATTATTTTATTTAATATATGGTATTTAATATATTTATATATTTAATATATGGTAACGGTAATATTTAATATATGGTAAGTAATACTATCTTATATAATAACTTAATACATTGACATTTTTTGAGCTTTTTTATTCATGTAACCTTCATCAGTAAAGAGAACTCATTTGTCTGACGAGAGAGAGAGGGAGATGATAAAATTTCTTGAAATTTGGGATGATATTCAATCAGAAAAATACGATACACATCAATCAACGATCAGAAGATTATTGTTTGTTTATTAATCTAAACACTTAATCCTATTAATTCAATTTTCCAATTTTTGATGCCCTTCTCACGATGTACTCTACGTATATGTAAAAAGGTTTGGAGGCAATGCACAGCCCTGTCTAACTCATTTTCGCACATTAAACTTTTTAGAGGCAACGGAATTGAATTTAAATGTGGCGGGATTGTTGTAATGGACAGAAATTGCGAACGAGATGCACTGGGAGTTCTGGGACTCCCATCTCAAGAAATACTTTCCACATCAATTTTCATCTCACGAGGTCTAGCGCTCTCTTCCTGACGATGAACAACAACAAGGAATACATTTGTTCGAAATTTTTGACAAAACCATTTTTCGTTATCAATGGTATCAATTTTTAAGGACGTATTGATTTATCTTATTTTTAATTCTAAGCTAATTCTAAACTTATCAAAATTTTCTTCTGACTTGTTTATACAGGGTGTCACAGAGTAAGTCCACAACGCAGGAAGGTTTCTGCCTAATTTGTGAGTCAAAAATTTTCAAGCAACGATGTCCTAATATCAATAGTTATGAAGATAAGCGACTTTAAAGTTTTCATGTTTTTTCCAATTGAAAAAGATGGACTATCATTAAAGTAACCCATATAAATTTTTTTAAATTCATTCGCAGATTTAATCATTCATTCATTTGAAATATATTTAAGTTTTTATCAGTAATAAGTTACTTTCATGAGAATCCAACAAGAGATAAGTCAGAAATATTGAAAAAAAAACGTATGAGAACATGTATGAAAGTAAACGAGGGAAAAGTCATGTAACAAAACAGAAGCGTGGAGTTCTATTCACTTTTAAAGTACATATTAAAAAATCGGGTTTGTTATTTTTACGTTTTATTTACACATTTTTTTAAACCTGTATTACCTGTTATCTGCCAAAATCCCCCGAACTCAAATGTCACAATATCTCAAACTTCTTACCTACTGTAGTGTACATCTAGAGAAAATATTTTAGATTTCCTACTATAACGTAAGTCTGGCGGTCGCTGGCTCTTAGTCTATAAGATATACTAGTCACAGTACGTCAGTTAGCCAAGTTAGTCACTATATCGGTTCAACACATGACACCAACGATTAATCCATCAATTCCATTAAACTGATTAAATATTTAGCCTAGGTACAGATGAAACTCTGTAGCACTCATCACGAACAGCCTTCCACAACCGTAAAGGTAAACGTAGGGAACGTGGAATATTACTGCGGAATAATGTGAATACGTTTTACCCAGAAGGCGAGCCGCCGACCTAAAATGTTACGCGTTACCTATATTAAATCTTAATAAGAAAAACGAGCGATATAACCGCCCGGATGATGGAGGTAGACTTTATTTTTTCTTTAGTGGCAATATTGTAGTTTGCTAGTCCGCTCGTACTGCCGACGAGGTGGTACTCTTCTGCCATTTACTTATGGCATTTACCTCGTCATCACGCTACTCATTCATAGTACACGAAGCGACGTCGACCATTAAGCTATTTATATGGCAAAGTAGGCATGGAAGACTTTTGGGTCTTTATAGGGCTTACGAACTATCTTAAGTGGTCACTTTACACAATGTAATTTTAGCCGAATCCACCAAAGATCGCCCACACATCTATCAAAGTTTTGGATGTTTTATACACATGTATATGTTTTTTATCCAGGTCTATTTCGAACATCTTACTAAAAAATATTTTTCTTCTGGCAAATATCTATATTTCTTGGAATTAATTTGATGAAAACACTTTATTTGCTTCTCATCCGAGAGCCTGAATGTATTAATAATAATCAATGAAATGTAACCAAAAAAGCTTTTACAAAAATCAAGCAAAGAAAGAATAGCAACAGAAGAAATATACATTTTATTTTTTATTTACTTATTTAACGCCCTTTAGGCTTTTACGAACAATAGAGGTAAGGTATTACAATATTAAGCAATAACCCAAGCTACAGTAGGTGTTACAGTTGGGACCAAACAAACTGACGACTGAGATTGTAAAACATTTTAAAGAGAAGTCCGAGGGAGCTTTCGCTCGCACTTATGCGCCTTAGCGACGGGCAGAATATTTTTATATTATCGACATATTTCTTTTGTAATTTATTTTTACAACTTTCACAATAATGTGTCCAACATATACCGCTATCCTGCGACATGCACAACAAAAATGTTCTGCAAAAGATATTTACTTTAAAAAGTATTCTTTATAGAAACGCATAAAAAATTACAATATTAATAAGAATAAATAAATGTTAAAAACTGTGCTCTAATTACTAAAAGCTAAAAACAAAGATGTTAAAATATTTACGTACAGTAACTACAGTATATTTATACACAACTGTATATCATCATCTGTGTCACTGTCGTCATCCTATAAATTTATACCCAATGACGGTGATTGATGTCGTAAAATAACATCTTATAGTTCTGCCTCTTGCAGCTTCTCGGCGTGTTTTACGCACTTCATCCAATCTTCGCTAGTGCATGCGCAGGTAGCAGTTGTCAACAGAGCGTTTACAGCGTTGCGCGTCCCTTCTGATATTATGATTTATGGTCACAGTCCTCATTTTGTTTGGCCCCGACTATAGTAGTATTATGCATGAGTAATAATACATATCATTACCTATTAAACTTCATTAATATCAAACAATTCATACTGAAACCATGAAAGCTAGCACATATATACAAGTGAATTGTCAGTAATAAGATAATTAGGAACAACTTTCTACAAACGACTCCTCGATATTTAAACACTATTTCTTCATACCTTAAAAGACGAAGTTTAGTGATCTTTCAAAATCTTTGTTAAAATATGTTTGAATTTAATTAGATTAGCGGCAAAAATGTCTTTCTAACTGCTTATATCTATTTGCTAATCTAGAAAGCTTAAAGCACATTTTCTATTTTGATATTATTGCTTGTTAGAATGATTTTAATCTAAAAAAAACATTTTTATAAATTTAATCCAGTAATATCAAAACGATTCCTCCCGAGTTTTATCACATAGATGTATTGTGACGTCACCGGGAATCAAACCCGAAACCTGCGATACGAGAAACCAGTATCATGCTAATTGGAAAACGATATTGCTTTTGTATATAGAAGTCAAATTCCACTACAACGAATATCGAAATAATAAGATTTACAGAAAAACACATTGCTTTTAGGATTTCAAATGAAATACATGTTATATTTTTCTCCCGTATTCGAATTAACGAAATTCCATTATAACAAACTATTTCTTTACCATCCCGAATATTTTGTAATACAGAAATTTGGTAGTATTTATAATGAATTATACACCATTTTTTGCGTAATAATAAGAGGATTCTCAATATGTTAAAAATCTGAAATAATCTTTGCTTCTGAAAATGATGCACCTGTCAAAGTTGGTCAAAGCTGTTAACTAACGAAATATGTAATACTTTCATTCTTTACACACGCCTCATCTGAGAAATGAATTTATAAAATTAATATATCTATTCAATAAAAAAATTTAATAAATCTTCCTATCAAATCCGCTATCTACACACTGCGCCTTTTCCCAACATTTCCTAATATGGCCAGGTGAGTCCTGAATGTTTGCCATTTCAAAAAGTAGGTCGCGGTTCGTAAAAGTTTGGGAAACCCTGCTTTAAAAAGTTTAATTTGATATTTACACAAACTGGGTTAATTCTGGCTTAAATTAAATTTTGGTTAGAAACGGCTTCAATAAACTGCAAAATATTTTCTACCAACTTGAAACTTGCTGGAATACAAAAATATCGTAATTCTGTGCCATAAAAAAATGTAATAATAAATTTTCATTTCAAAAATCGATATCACACAATGGCAGATTAGATAGGACGCTCACCGTATTATAATTATTCTATCTATAATCGTTTACCTTATTCGAGAATATAACTTTTATTCATTTTTATATTATACTAAAAAAACTAACAAACTACCAATTTATAATAATTTATTACTAATGAAATCGAGTAATTTATTATATTATGCACTTGATCAAAAATTGGATTCAGATTTTAAGCCTGTAAGAGGAAATCTGTTACTCATAATCGAACAGAGTATGTCCACTATACTCGAACATTTGCTTCCGTAATTCCAAACGATTTCGATTAATAAATAAGCGGTGATTACGAATTTAATGATAATTTTATTGGTTTGTTCTTGCCAAGATTTATTTTAGGATAACATAATTAGGTCTAGAATAACCGAATAACTTAATAACTAAATAAATAAACATTCAATGAGGAGAACTAATACAATTTTGTTCTGCACAGGCGCCGGCCGGTGTAGGAGATTGCGAACAAAGTTAATTCCTTATTTTTTAGAGTGGAGATTACGAGAACTATTACGAATATTTTCAATGGCCTCCTGGGTATGCCTATTGTTTTTTTTTATTACTTTTCTTATTTTAAATGCACATGATAAAGCGGAAGAAAGTAATGATTCCATCACCTTAAATTTTAAAAGGCAGAAACGCGCCGTTTTACATCGTGCCCGGGAATTTTAAATGTAACATAAAACGCGGGCTTTCGGAGATGAATGTTACTAAAACTGGTGAATTCCCCGACCTTTGAAGCGTGGAAAATATTATTTTTTCATGGGCCCTTGGCGGGGGGAAAAGGGAATTTTTTATGTCCTACAGATGCTACCAGCGTTTCAATACTTTTACGTTGTCAGGATAAGTTGATAAAATGTGCCCTTTCTGGTGCACCCCACAATTCGAACCTCGAACGAATAATAATACAGTAATGTGTTTGCATACTTTGACAGGCGTATAACTTACAACCTATGTGTAGGAAATGACTTTTTGTCAATTAGTTAATCGAGTGTGTATATCAACCGAGTATGTAAAAGCACTTACATTATTGGAGCAGCATAAATGTATGAACATGAATTATAATTTCCATAAAAATTTTGTTCATATTCTTCTTGTATTTTTTTTACCTACGATAACATTAATATCGTGATAGATTAATATTTGTAATGCTTTTTCTTTTATTTTATTATTATTTTAATAAGAATTCTTTATTACATCATCGAATAAATACATTAAAAACAAAAACAGTTTCAAAGCATTTCATCTCAAATGGTAGACAAATAAATCTGAAGTGATTTTATTATTTTATTTATTGAAACGAAAGCCTACAGCGGGTCACACGCCATTCCAAACTCACATAAAGAATAAGGAGTACTGAGTGGAAGAAACAAAAGTGAGAGATTCCTAAGGAGTCCTGCCCTAGGGCGACAGAATTTAAGAAAGGGTTGGGTCAGGTGTGGAAAAAAACAGGTGGACAAAATACTGGCGCTTCTTATCGTTAAGTACCTAGCTTAGTCAAGTTATTATGTCATATAGGATTACGTCAGTAATTACGTCATAGATTACGTAATAGATTACATTTATATGATTACCCTAAAGCACTATTTTTGTGAACACGACATCGCTTATAAGATTACCCTAAAGTACTTTACTATTTTTAATCTTCCGAGCGATCCAGATATCGAATGATAAAAATCAAATAGAGGCCTCAGATAGAACTGCCACAGAGATGGGAAGACGGAAACTAACTAAGCGGTAGTGGATGAAGAAAGCTAGCGAATGAAAAGTGTAAAGAAATATTGGGTAGGCCCAAGTCGGTGGAACGAAAGGCTGATGATACGGAATCAAATAATTGATCATCATATGATATTAGTTGTATTACTTATTTATGGCGTATACTGTAAGTACCTACTTTTAATTTTCCGAATATACTTATTTTCAATTGTTTCATTAATTTGCATTAGTTTACTTTGGGTAAATGTGAAAAAGATATTCATATAACTGCATCACATTTTGGTGCTCTGTGCAATAAACGGAAACGCAAACTAGTAGCGCTCCGAACACATAGTCACTCGGAATGGACGCGCGAATGTTCGCGGGGCTAATGCGGCCCTGTAAAAATAACACGGGTCTATTTACTGACGCGAATCCATTAGTGATGGACTCGATCGAAAATTCATTAATCAATTTGCTTACACACCTTTCAAATTTCAATTATTATTTGGTAGCATGAAGTCGGGAAACGGGAGAAGCAATTTGGGCGAGGCGAAAACAATTGAACGTTGTTGTGTTTCTGGCGAATGGGGTCCCGAAATAATCTGCAAAAAATTCTCCTATTTGCAAATTGAAATAACTACTCGAAAACGTATAATTGGATTACGTCAAAACGGAGTAAAAAAATATTGTGAGCCATTACGGTCGTAGGTACTGACCGTTTAATTACGCGTGTGATACAGTAAAGTATCGAAGAGGATAATTATTTTGTACAACTCGAAGTAAATTTTTATTATACCGTGTATATTTTTTACATTTTACTGCGTGAAAAAATAAACAAATAAATAAATTAAACAATCGATATATTATGAACGGAAGATTTATCATGAGGCAGATTTCTAATTAGCTAGCACACGCCGTGCATTAACAGAATCATTAGCTATTTAATTATGAAGCCGGCCGCCACCGCCACCGTTCCGCGGAGGCCTGTGGTTATTTGGGGTATTCTTCATTTATTCCTACTATTGTACATACAATTGCTAGCTATAGTTTTTAATCTACGACTCTACTCATGTTTATCTTTATAAAAGTATAACTTATGTCTACACTAAATCTTACTGCAAGCCACTGACACACTCGCAGATAAAATACGTAGGATTATCTATGTATCTACATAGTATTTTTCAACTATTTTATGTGGGTGGTATGAAGTGCATATTATAAAAAAAGGAAAAAGTATTCGAAGTTCTCGTGGTAGTCTGAATAAAAATACTTATGTACCCATGAATTATTCAGATTTGTATAACTCGTAATATGGACAAAACAGCCAAACAAATCCAAAAGTTGGAACTAAAGTCTGTTGGTTAATTATTGAAATGTACTTTCTTCACATTCTTCTGGTTAGAGTTTTCTGAGATATTCTGCCACGCGTGTAAGAATTTTCGGATCCCTCATCAGGATCCATCATCGAGATTGATGACGTTTTAAGAAAATAATTCACTGACAAACAGTTCTAACAAACTTAAAAATATGGTGAAATAACAACTACAAGCACATTATGATATGGTAAAATAGATAAATGAATTAAATCGGAATATATACGAAAAAATCTATTAAACGAAAAAAGATTTGTTTGGCATTGGATTTTGTTTCACCCAGAACTCCAATCCAGGGGGAAAATAAAAAAAAGTGGGTGTATTTTTCTTTTAAAAAACAATTATTGCTTTTCAATATGCTTTCAAGAAAATGTTAATAAAACACGCTTTATGTACCCAATGATATTTAAGGACAGTGCAAATCAACACATTCATTTAAAAACTAGCTACACCCCTGAGCGATTGTGTTTTGGATCTAATGTATTCGTCCCGGCCCGAGGGACCCAAGCTGTGGGAACAGGCTACAGCAGGTGGGGAGACACCTGCGCCAGGGATGGAGCCGGGAGATAAGGGCATAAAGGCAAGAAAAAATATTTATCTAAATTATTTATGTATTTTTGGTACGACAAACATTATTTGCGCTTTTACTACCTCGTTATATTATAATATTATGTGAGTAAAAAAAGTATATCCGAGACTTTATAGGAAGGTATATCACGATAATTGAAAAATTTATGACTGAATATAGTTTTTAAAAAAATATACAGAAAATTATTTTTCTACATATTTTTTATAGGCTAACACTATTGTATCTTAAATACATTTATGGTATTTTAGCGAAATAGGGCACTATTTTTTCATTTAATTTGTTTTTTAAGCAAGTAATAAAAGAATTTATATTTCCTAATACAACTAGTATTAAAAATTATTACAATTTTTTTCATTGAGATTTCTCTTAAAAGTTGTCATATTTTCTTGATCCCTAATGTCCCCCCGTAGTTTTCATAGAATTAACGGTTAAAATCTTCTTGCCCCGTTGTCTTGTTCATGCAGGGTTTTTTTATGTTCCTTTTCCTTAAGAATTCAAAAGTATTGAGGCCATTAATAATTACATACATAAATTGAAGTTCATCCAACTATTATATCGAGAGACTGTCCAGGGCAGATTCCATGTACCATCCACACAAGGAGAACCGACCCCAAGTAAATCGGGGGTTAATTAATAAATTTTTAATGATTGCAATAATTTTTATGCAGGTGAAATCTGCAGAAAATGTTATATTCTATTATTCTAAATTTTCCAATCTTCTTTTGGTTGATATTTACAAGGACTTAGAAATTATACATACATATAAATAACATTTACAACAGGTTTACAATTAGATCAATTAGTAATTTTAGAAATTAGAAAATACGTTAGTAGCCAATTAAATATTACAAAAAAATTCGAATAGTCACCTTTTAAATTTGTTATCACATTAATTTTAAATTAATTATTAAACTCCTTTATATTTATTTGTATACTTCCAATTTTAATTTGAGTATACTTTTATCCTGATGAAGGAACCACTAGCCCTGAAAAATGTTGATTACTCAAAAAATGATAGTTAAAAAAATGTTTTCTATTATTCATGGAAATGACGTTAAAGTTGTAGAGATTATTTATTGATGATCATTAAATTGAATATAGGGTTATAATTAAACTCAAATAGAGGTAATATAATTTAAGTACCCATTCAAATTACTGATAAAAGTGTTTTTTTGTTTATCGATGGTAAAATTAATAGTTGAAGAAGATTCTACTTTTACTCGCTCACTCACATAAACCTCTACACTAGGCATACCAATGAGTAAACAAAAAATAAATAAAAATGTTATATTAATACTACTGACACCAAAATATTAATATACAAAAACAAAAAATCTTCCCGGTGTGCAACGTATTGTGTTGTAATGTCTGAAAGTGCGTTTGTCGTTTCCCATATAAATTAGCTTCGTTTCTGTGAGACTTCTACAATTTATCTTAATTTATTAAAATAATATAATGAAAGTGTATTCTTTAATTTATAGAAATATTATAATATTATATTATAATAATAAATATTATAAATATATTAATATAGTATACACCACTTTTTTATTGAAAAAAAAATTCTACACGTTTCAAAGCCAATGGCTTCTTCATCAGGATAACAAATGTACAAAATTAAATTTAAAAATCGAAGTATAGATAATCAAAATATTAAAAAGTTATATATGGAAAATGAATAATAATAAAGTACCTACTTAACATGAAAATAAATTTAAAAGATAACTATTTATAAAAAAGACCTGTTAGTTTATAATATTCAATTTACTATTAACACAACATATAAGAGTTATCTTTTAAATTTACTTTCATATTAAGTAGGTACTTTTTTATTATTCATTTTCCATATATAACTTTTTAATATTTTTATTATCTATATTTCGATTTTAAATTTAATTTTGTACATTTGTTACTCTGATGAAGAAATTGGCTTTGAAACATGTTGAATTTTTTTTCAATAAAAAAGTGGTATATACAAAGTTAATTTCTATAAATTATAATTATAATGTCACCACAAAATAATTTTGCTGTGTTTGAAGAAGAAATTGTATTTTATTAAAATTATTGTCGTTATTTTAGAAATAATAATAAGGGTTAAAATTATACCTAAGATATCTAATAATTTCGAATGTCCATCTGTAACCGTAACTAGAATCCCATAGCTGACCTCATTCCGTTTACAAAATTATGTATGTAGCTGATCTCATTCAGTATGATTTCAAATGGTACACATAAAAGTTTACATTTTAGATTGATTTCACAATACACATTTTGGTTTTGACTAATTAATATATAAATAATAATGAATAAATATAATAAAGTTGAAATTCAAAATAAAAAGTTCCTCATTATTGACGGGTTATTGCTGGCTTAAACTATATTTAAAGTTAGTTTATGATTTAACTACCGTTCAAACGGACGGCTCTAGAGGATATTTTATTAATAATGACTTAGATTTTCCAACCAAAATGCAATAAAGGTATCATTTAACAACGACGTTAATGCGAATAACGGGTTTTATTTACGGCTGGCAATAAACCATAAAAATGCACACTTACATAAAATTCCACGATACTGTTTTAAGGCAATAAACAACATTTTATGTGGAAAGTTCCAATTCGTCCCATTTTTACACACAAGCATCATTGTCCCTTGCAGGAAGTGGTCCTGCTTGGGAACCCATTGTCCTTATCCTAACCACGTAGAAAGAGAGAGCGACATACGATATCATGAGAGTGCACAAGAGTCAAACATGTATTATTCGACCCCTATTCTTAAGACTTAAATAACCGGTAAATAATATTGAACATTTAGTAGAAAAATATGAAGCATTTGCTCGTCACTCACGTCCAATTAATCTATAAAAATGTACTTTTTGTTTTACTAATACATAACTAAAATTAAAATGAAGGGTTTTGTGTCTTGAGTATTCAAAGCACTCGCCCGGAACGACGCTCGAGTTTGTTGGCGTTCTTTAAGTTTTGTGATCTTTTAAAAATGAAAACAAAGCTATGAAGAGATGTTTCAGTTTACCTTAAAAACTTAACGGGTTGTTTCAAGTTAAAAAATAGCAATGTATATAAAGCTTTGTTTTTTATTTCACATAAAGCTTTTTTTTAATTTTGCTAAAGTGTTAAGCGCTGTTTATTCATCACAACACTCAAGCTGATATTGAACAAGTAATCTTACCCACGCCAACCGAGCCTTAGAACGTCAAGAACTTCATTCATGGGCATATAAATGTACCATTCTTTAGGAACTACGTAGTGTAGAAATGCTCTTTTTATATACAGGGTTTTTTGTAAAACATTAATAACCTCGCAGGACTATATTCCTGCCTTGATTATGAGTCGAAAATGTTCAAGCTATTATGACCTAATATCAATAGTTAAGGAGATGTGCGACATCAAAGTTTGCATTTTTTTCCAATATTTTAGACTTATTTTTTGTAAAACGTTGGACTATCATTACAGTAACTCATATCGATTACGAAAAATTTATTCGTTTCAATAATAGTTAAATAAAATGATAAAAACCCGGAAAAAATTCCAATTGGAATGTTTTCCAATTGGAATTCGAAGTTTTTCATTTTTTATTTGACTTGTATTAAAGGGAATGATTTTTTCATATTCGATATGAGTTACTGTAATGATAGTCCAACGTTGTACAAAAAATAAGTCAGAAATATTAAAAAAAAATGCAAACTTTGATGTCGCACATCTCCTCAACTATTGATATTAGGTCATAATAGCTTGAACATTTTCGACTCATAATCAAGGCAGGAATATAGTCCTGCGAGGTTATTAATGATTTACAAAAAACCCTGTATATATTTTTATATACATATTCCTATACGTGTTTCTGGCACGATAAAATGAGGCACGGATGCGCGATGAATTACTATGCCTTCACATCCTGGCAACACCGAGCACGGAAAGACGGATGGCGGCCGAAGCGAACCACCCATTCTGTCACTCTTGCCACGATAAAGTCACGCTCCAAACACACTCTTGTCGTTCGTTCACTTGAGAATTAGTATTTTACCTGAAATTATGTAATAAATAACAAATTAGAATAATGTAATGAATAACCAATAAGATAAATGTAAGTACGTATGGTCTTATTATTCTCCCGTATTATTGAACAACCATTTCTCTTGCGCGAATCTGCTTATAGTGATCAGTTGCATATCCCATAAGATGGTATAGTCCGTAAATTCCTCCGGTCAAATTGGCTAATACTAAACAGCCGCCAGTACCAGTACCAATGAAGAAATTCTAAGATGCATGAATAAGTTAGGAGAACTAATAACTATTTTACAAAGATGCATGCTTCAAAAATATGTTTCGCAAAGGTAGCAGGTAAAAATAATTGATAATCTCAGAAAGTGAGGCGATGCCCAAATTGCCGGTGATCTTATGCCCCTCACAGAAGATAAATCAGCGTCCTGCAACATGGTCGCCAACAACTGATACAAAACGGTACATGAAGGAAAAATGCGAACATTTTGGACGTCGCAACAGATATGAGCGGCTTATTTTTAACTTTTACTTTTGTACCTATATTACCTGTTATCTGCCAAAATCCCCCAAACTCAAATATCATAACATCCAAATCTTCTTACTTACTATTGTGTACATGTACAGAAAATAACGTTAGTCTGGCGGTCGCTGGCACCTACTCTATTATTAATAGCAAAATAATGATTGGTTTCCGAAAGAAAAAATAATTGGCCGTTTTCTGAACTAAGCACTATTGCTATTTCTGTACAGATATTGTACAAACAACATTATAATGCCGCCAATTTTGAAGTTTTGAGTTTATCAATTAAAAAGCTCATTTTCATAATTGTGAATAGCTTGACACTTGTTTACACTTTAGAGCTTTCTGATTGAATTCATTCATTTAAAACCTGTCAGAAAATGTGTAAATTGGCGGCATTACAATGTTATACATAACTTTCCGGATATTTTATTTTCTAAAAAGTGTGTTATACATTTTATATCCGGATATTTTATTTCCTAAAAAGTGTGTTTACGCGTCCCATTGTCCGCAAAATACGGTACTCTTGACGAGTTTAAACGTCACACAATGTTCAATCGCATTCGTTTTCAACTGACACCAGTGATTTGCAATTTGTAAGGTAAGTTTGTACTTGTATTAAAATCTATAATTAAACATTCTCAAATATCACTTTTACATTAAAATTTGAAATTGAATTGAATCACTTTTTATTTATACACTTGTATTTAGGTGGCCGGTTGTCTCCAAAATTGTATAAAATATTCAATTAACATTATGATATTCAGATGTAGGACAAAATTCCCTTCAATCCCTAAACTACCCAAATGTGACCCTGATTTAATCAATTTATAAAATTACCCCATTTTAACTTGAATAATTTAACGATGAGGGGACATTGAATGGAGTAGGAATTCATTTAAATTCAAAATAAATGTCTATTTGATTTTCGGTGGAAATGCTTTCCTTTGATTAAACCGCTTTAGGCACATTTCAATACAATCAATGCGAAGTAAAAGTTTTAAATATATTTTACAGCGATTGAAGACAACACACTGATAGTAATAACTGTACTTGAAACGTCTCGAGGGTTGTCGACATTGAAGACATGGAATTGAATTGCACAAAGGTGTATAAAATTCATAGCACAGAACTATTGGGAATAAAATCTTAATCTAATAAATCGACTTAATTTTGGATTCGTAATTAATAATTACGATATTGAATAATTGAATGTCTTGAAGTAAAAGGCTTCTAATTTAATAAGTCTTTAATAAAATTATTACAACGTAATCGTATGGAATTTTTATTACTATTAGCACTTACGCATAATATATTTTAACGGATTCTCCGCGGTGGGGTCCGGATGAAACACAATTCACGCAATTACAAAACCTTTATTAAACCTACGTCATTGGGGACACAAACTAATCTGAAATATTATTCTTTAATTTTGCACTGATTCGTAGCACTAGAAAATTCTACTCGCATGTACTATTTATTAGTCTGTCTGTCTATGTTCATTCGTTTCCATTCGCCCGGAAGTTATGGGCTCGCGCTCGCTTATCAAAACAAAACGTTCTCTCGCGCGCGGCTGCAACGCAATTTATAAGAAATGTTTTCTTTCGAAACTTCTCGCATACTCCCGTACATTCGGCAAGCTTCAAGTTTTATATAAACATTCAAAGTATTCTCAAAACCTCCGACTGTGTAGTTCTCCTCATTTTAGAATCTCTATCACAGTCAATGAGCTCATAGCAAAGCAAAATGTCATCTGATCTGCTTCGCTGGGTCTGCCCATTTTCTGCTAACAAATGATCGTCTCTAAAAAGATCATTTCTACAGAACGTAGTTTTTTTCCTTGCAAGCCATCGTACACGCAGTATATAATGTCATTACCATACCTCATTATAGATATATGTATAGATTGTGAACCAATTAATGGCTGTACTGAACCAATATTTAATGAATATATAAATACAGTACGCCATCATGACGCTGCTCGTAAAGAAAGACTAGTGTCACAAGAATTCTGGTTACTCGTAGACATTATTATACTTATTACTCATTCACCCGAAGCCGAATTTATTCAACGAATATAATAATTCTTAAGAATCTCACCCGAAACTTATTAAGTCAAACGAGTAACTGAGATTCGGGACACTGTTCGGGAGCAGCACTGACCTCACAAAACTACAAATAATTCCGTGAATCCGTAAAAATCCCATTTCATTTTCTTTTATTACGGAGGACGTACATTAAGCCTCCGCGTATAAAACGGTTAAAAGAACGAAATCTCGACCAAATAATGGACCAGATATTTCAATTCACTTCACCCCTTCTCGGGCAGAAAGCCTCCTTTGTACGGACTTTACCGAATCGAATCAAGGCAGAGAAGGAAAACAAATCTGTGGAGATATTCTCCGCAAGCGACCGATTCTACGCTTCTTTGGGTAATATTCTAAATATACCTACTGCTGCCCGACTGCCCTTCCGGCCGTATAGAGACGTCACGGCTGAGGAAAGACGGTAGAAATTCGAGAAAACACGGTAAAAGAAAGAAAACACAATTCAAGGTGGATAGAAACAATTTTACGCATCCTTTATGTTATATTACGTCAGTAAAAACTTGAAGTCATTCATGCGATACGCAATTAATAGAGCGGAATTTACAGGGTACGTTTACTTAAACTGGGTTTATGTGTTTAAAAAAGAGATATAATTTTTAGCACTTGCTTTGAATAATAAAACAATAATCTGGTTATAACTTCTTTTTTCTTTAGCTCCAATCGCATATTTATTTCAATAGGAGAATCGAGAGCTTCTAGGAAATAAAACATATCTGGTGAATTTTCTATTTGAAAATTATACAATGGAAATTCAATTTACTACTTGCTGAAAAACGATATGCATATTTTAATAATATTTATATTTCGTTTTAGATATGAATCGTGCATATTGTGTTTTAATTTTATTTTATTTATATGTATTCGCTTCATGTTGAAAATCTTAAATATTAAAATATTTTATATTTTGGTTAATGCTTCGTACCGCATAAATAAGTAATAAAATAAAAAATAATATTAGGTCCTTACATATGAAATTGAGGTTTTGCCGTACGGGCAAATTTGATCTCAAATATCTTCTCTTTGGTTAGGAATTCCAAATCCAAATTTATACAGCTATTTACTCATGTATTTGTGTTTTGAAAATTATAATTCATTTGTTTTTTCCTCAATTGTTTTTTTCTTTGCGTCACTCAGTTTACCAAATGAAAAACTTGAAATATCGCGTTATTTACGAGTACGAGTTCCACCGTGGCACCAGTACTGCAGAAAAGGCTCGAAGGATTAATGATGTGTATGGCGACGGTGCCGCAAAAGAAAACACAGTGCGTTTTTGGTTCCAACGTTTTCGTTCTGGAAATTTCGACCTGCAGAACAAGCCCCGTGGACGGCCGGAGACCAAAGTTGATAATGAAGAATTGAAGGCTATTGTGGAAGCGGATCCATCGCAAACCACTTCCGAGTTAGCTGCAGGCTGCGATGTTAGTGATAAAACTGTTTTAATCCACTTGAAGCAAATTGGTAAGGTGAAAAAGCTTGATTGGTGGGTACCTCACGAATTGAGTGAAGCAAATCAACAAACGCGCGTTGACTGCTGCGTTGCATTACTCAACCGGCACAATAATGAAGGGATTTTAAATCGAATCATTACCTGTGATGAAAAGTGTATCCTGTACGATAATCGGAAGTGCTCATCGCAATGGCTGAACCCTGCCGAACCAGCCAAACCATGCCCCAAGCGAAAATTGACTCCAAAAAGTTACTTGTGAGCGTTTGGTGGACTAGTGCTGGTGTCGTTCACTACAGCTTTCTTAAATCTGGCCAGACGATTACGGCAGATGTCAATTGTCAGCAACTGCAAACCATGATGGAAAAGCTAGCTGCTAAACAACCGAGGCTGGTTAATCGCTCTAGGCCACTGCTGCTTCATGATAACGCTAGACCACACACTGCACAACAGACGGCTCCCAAATTAGAGGAGCTTCAATTGGAATGTCTAAGACATCCACCGTACTCTCCGGACCTTGCCCCAACAGATTACCATCTTCTTCGAAATTTGGATAACTTCTTGCAAAGGAAAAAATTCAACTCCCATGGGGCAGTCCAAACCGCCTTCAAAGATTTTATTGATTCCCGTCCGAATGGTTTTTTTAGTAAAGGGATCGATGAACTACCTATGAGATGGCAAAAGTGCATAGATAGCAATGGTACATACTTTGATTAAATAAATATATTATAATAAAAAAAAATCGGCTTTATGTTCCTCCCATACTAAACGTCAATTTCATATGTAAGGACCTAATAATACAAAAAAGCGGGAGAAAGAAATAGTTAGATACCGCTTTATAATAAATAACTTATGAATTATTTATTTATGGTTTTTGTGCTTAATTTGTAAAACTCCATATTTATTTTTATCGAAATTTAAAATAAATTAAATTTTAATAAATACTATTATTAAGTTCTACGGGTTAATTATTTTTAGGTGTTACTATTAGGACTGTTTCATAATGGCCTTACAAGCCGAAACAGCTGTAACACCTAAAAATTGTTAACCCGTAGAACTTAATAATAATATTTATTAAAATTTAATTTATTTTAAATTTCGCTAACAATAAAAACTTATGAATTCACCGCCTTGTCTGGTCACACTGGAAACATAAACGAAATTTTCACAAACAAACAATATTAAATAAATCTCAAAAAGATATCATGATTTCACATCACCATTTTTGCTAAATCGAGTGATCTTATTAATGTTCCTGAAAACATTGGTCTAACAACATCTCGAGTTAATATTACCTGCGACCAGACCCTGCCTGGAAAGTTTCATTAATATTTCACATCGAAACTCAAAAGTGTGATCAAAACAGAGTTGAGCACCATTTTCAAAAAAATTATTTATGAATTCACCGCCGGGTTTGGTCGCGCTGGGAATATTTTCACGGAAAAGTACTAAATAAATCTCATAAAGACAAGATTATTTCACAACTCCATGCGTGCTAAATCGGGCAATCTAATTAATGGTCCAGAAAACATTGGTCTAACAACATCTCGATAAGATCCCGAAGTTGCTGAAACTGAAAGTGCTCACTGCTGGGGCTTTGTAAGAGTTTAGTTTCAGATCGCCCAGGGCTAGGCAACCCCGGCGACAGGATGACGAATGTTCAAACTTTTAAACGTGAACACACGCTGCTGCGAGTCCTTTCCCATGTGTATTGTGGCATTTCAATATGGGCTGTGGCTTTATTGAAAATCTGTGTATACCGTTCAACTAGAACAGCAACACTTAAGTGTACACCCACGCTTAAATATAATATAATGATAATAAAGTTCGAATCTTAGACACGCTGATGTATTAAATTGAATGTACATAACTTAAAATATACAATAGTATTTCAACATATCAAGACACAGTTTTGAAGTATTGCTGCTTCAGTTTGTATTGCGTTCAGTTCAAACAGATTCGTTTGCTGAAAACAGTATAAATAAAGAGTGAATGAAGTATATGAAAAGTTTGACTGTATAAAAACAAAATATTGCCTGCTCTGAAATTTTACACTGATTTACAAACCGTTAAATATAAAGAAAAATGTTACGAGGTAGGAAGTCGTAAAAGTACACTTTTCACTCGGGTTTATTTCGGTATTTACTTTATTATTTAGGTTAATGCGTAAAGTAGATATTTTTGGGTGACAGATGTGTTCACACGAAATGACGTTTTATATACAACCTAATCTGTTCATCTCTTCGAAGATCGATCTCTCGTTATGCATCCACGTATATTCCCAGCTATCATTAATTTATGTCTCCATCTCACTAGCAATACGTAGACAATTATTTTGCTGAATGCTTTGAACATCTCTTTAATGTGGAATTTCTAAAGAGTGATTGTATGTGTATTTTTTTATAAATAAGTTAAATATATCAATAAAATTATTAATAAACATTTTTTTATGAATTTATCAAACAGATTTCGAAAAGAAACTTTTTCTCTATCAGGGTGATAAAAATATTCAAAAACATAACATTAATTCCTTCCGTTTGAAAATTTCAATTTAAAGAAAATATTTATAGAATGAATAATTATAATATTCGACTGAATAAATATTTATAAAAATAATAAATTGAATAAATGAATGATATGGCAAAATGAATGACAATAAATATCGGAAATAATTGGAAATATTTTTATGTCCCAACTCAAAATTTTCTAACAATTTTCGATTTATAAGGTAATTTTATCATATCTTTCACCATAATATATTTTTATATGTATAGGTACTTATTTAAGAATTTATTTATATTTTTTATTTAAATTTGTATACAAAAGATAATTTTATATTGTGGATTATTTTTTTACCATCCTGTTAGAGGAAATTGAGGTTTCTGAAACCGCTTGGTTTAAATAAATAAACTCAAGTTAATAATAATATTTTATTGTTTTCGCAGTAAATATTTAAGTCAGTTTTATACGCATAAACATTTATCCCCAAAAAACGTTCAATAATCTCATATAATTAATGCTAGCACAACGATTTGTTCCAGAACCTACTGTTGCCGCGAGTAATTTCGGTGAAACAATTGGATTCCTTTCCGAATTGGTGGATCAATGAAAGATGGGGAGACCGGGTCTTTATTAGGTCGGAACACATCCGGACACGGGTAATAAATCTGGGCTATTCCAGGCCCCGACTTGACAAGTCCTGAGGATCGTCTTGGTGATCCCGGCAGATAGACTGATAGCAATTACACGGGGCGATTACAGGGCTGGATCAACCGGGGACAAAACAACGCCGGTCGAAACGACATACGGGCAAAAGATAACCGGGCAGCAAAAGAGTTTCGACATATTATTGAGTTGAAATAAAAGCAACTGAAATGAAAAAACATTTTTACTTTGTGGCATTAATTTGAAAACTTTAAAAAAGAACGTCACCATGCCGGGGCATGATCAAAAAATTCGTAATACGAGTATATATCATAACCATTCCTGAAAAGAATGATCTTTTGATAAGAAAAACATATGGTTAAAAATTCATAAATAACTTCAATTTTACACTTTGAAAGTACTTATCTTTTTATCAGTACCTACTGCGAAACAGAACATAGATAATATTTTTTGAATATACTTAATTCAGTATCAAAATTTTCTTTTAATAATATGTAAATAAAAAAGGGGATTAATAATATTTAATTTAAACACAAATAGTCAGCATGCATACTCATAAAACAATTTGACACAACGGTCTATTAGAGTAATAGCAAGATGGTAGAGAGTTAGGGAACTCGCTTCCCATGTCATGTACATACATCTGGTATGTATCCCGATACTAGTAAAGGTGTAAATACAGCCCGAGGTATAAACCTGAGTGTATATAATGTTACAAAATTTTCTAACGTAAATTTCTTGATGAATTTCACTAGAGTACCCTACCAGCCAAATAAACTTACTGTATGGTAAAAATAAAAATGTAATTCTAAACAATAAAGTGAAAAGATAAATAATAATGTATTTTATGAAGCTTCGGAAACAAATAAGTCGATGTGGTCCATTTAAGCAATACACTGATTAAATGTTGTAAGATGGTCAAGTAAGCTTCCAAGAAAAGTATAGATGAAGTCCTCGATATGTTTTATCTTGATGTTCTCTGGAGGGCTCTAAGTTTGACGGCTCCACTTTAAGGATGGGTCAAGGATTAACTTTTCGTCGAAAGACCGACGATAACGTTCACGTAAAATACCTAATATTTAATATACATTTTATAATATAATATATATACATAATTTATTATATAATAACAACATAATATACATACATACAACTAGTACATCGTGTTTATCCATTTTGATCAAATTTTTAATGAAATATATGGATGGATGTATATTTTTTGTTTGGTTGTAAAAAATAGTTTTCCTCTTGTCATCTTAAGCCAGCTCATGCAGGACTTTAATACATGTTTTCCATATAAATATCTTTGTCTCTGTGAAACTTCAAAAATTTAACATAAATAAGGTAATGATAGTTTCTGAAACCAGTTGGATGAAAAAATAAACAAATTAACCAAGTTGACCTGCCGTCTCTCCGCAGGGATAATCAGGGAAGATAGAACCAGCCTCTTCTGTCTTGATACATCACTATTGTGTAATGCACTTCATCATAAATCTTCTCACGCACGCTCTTTGATAGTTGAAACATTGAAAAGGACCATATTTGGCACTAGATCATGCCAGGTAAAATCAATTGTTTACAAAACAGAGTTCATTACAAATTTTATTTAAATTCTTTACATTACACACTTTTGCGGGAGTAATGTACATTATATTAAAATTTGTATTTATGACGACTTATGAAGAAATTAGATTTTTACTTCATTTGTAATTGTTCGGAGGATTTTTTATTTGCTTGTTATGTTTACATTTTCTTTTTGCTATATTTAGTTTCATAATTCTTTCTTTCTATATAATTAATATGCCTTAGTATATCATAAATGTTTATCATTACTGACATATTTCTGTTTGTTTAAATTTTTTTATTCTTTCTTTCTATATAATTAATATGCCTTAGTATATCATAAATGTTTATCATTACTGACATATTTCTGTTTGCTTAAATTTTTTATTCTTTCTTTCTATATAATTAATATGCCTTAGTATATCATAAATATTTATCATTACTGACATATTTCTAAATGTGGAGACCTGTAATTGGCCATCTATATTGTATCAATGTTTTCTATGCTTTTTTTTGTGCTGTTGATCTTCCATAAACATTAAATAAATAAATAAATAAATAAATAATGTTCTGAAAATGTGGTGGTTATTGGAATTCACTATCTGATTTTGTTTGTACTATAATATAACTCAGTTGTTTGCTTTTTCCAGAACTTTTTACATACATACATACTTACTTTTGTACTGTTTTATTCTTTTATACCTGTATACTGTTTTTTTTCTGTGAATTTATCGTTTATTTGTATTATGCCCTGTTAAAGGCTTTATGGCCGTGTTTTACTTGAATTAATACATGTGTCAAAAAATAAAACATAATGTATATAAATAAGTAGATAATAATATTCAATAATATCTACTTGTTTTTATTATACATATTTTATATTTATACGCACAATTAGTTTATATTTGTAAAATATTTTGTTTTATTATTCAGTTCACAATAAAATGCACCTTCCACCCCAATATTATCATCAAAGGAAAACAGAATTAAAGGCTACATACTATTACTTCTTACAAATACAATATTTATTTGTAGATAATCATTGTTATACATTCAATTCTATTTTGTACTATTAATATTGATGCATATTTATTACTTTACACCTGCAATACTCCTCCTCTATACACAGGTCTCTGACACTCAGAAATAGTAGAATAAATTGTTTCCTTATTTTAAATGTTAGATAGTATTAATATATGTAAAAACAACAAATAAATAAAAAAATATCTATATTATTTTGTTTTTCCTATATTGTAAGCTGCTCATGTCGGCACAGGTTCTCCCTTGTGAGATGAGTGGCTTTTTTCTAATCTAACACTTTGTTAAAATATCTGTTTACTTATTTTTTCTCAGAAATGAAATAAATTTAGTTTTGTATAGTTTGGGGAACTCAATAATATTTTTCGAATTGCGAATTTTCACAATTGAAATAATGTTGCGCGGTAGTTTCCGTTCACCCTGCAGACATCACCTATGCAGGTCACTTGGACTTGGCCGATGCACGTCGGGGATTACGGGCCAGGGTCGGCGGTGCATGGTATTCTCAACTGCGGTCACGTGGTACGGAGGACTACTTGTCGCACGCCTGACAGACCTCGGATGGGGTCAAATAATTGCCAAACCGGTTCAGCCCTCTGCCAAATATCCGAGACTTGGGGACCCAGGAAAGGCAGCGTTTGATTTGTTAACGTCAAACACTAATACAAAATGAATTAGAAACAGTCGTGTATGCATTTTGAATACTACTAATGAAACTTAAAATAAACAGATATAGGTATAGTCTTTCAATAGTAATCAGAAATAACTTTGTTTTCTGTGTATAGTTTTCTCGTATATTCTGCCGTGTATATCTGAACTCTCTGGCAGACGTTTCAGATCTCTTTGCAGGGTCCATCATTAGAGCTGATGTGAGATGATGGACCCTGAAAACATCGGCCAGAGAGGTCAGATATACACGGCAGAATATCTTAGAAAATTATACACTGAAGATTCTGAACTGCCGTGAAAATCTGAGAACATTTTTATTCATTGGAAATTAAATTAAACACAAATTTATTTGGTTGAAACCACTATATTTTTGATAACACCAACCGCTGTTGGAACCACCATTCCTTTTTCTTTAAACTAAACATTACTAAAGATGGGCGATAAATTTTTTTTTGTAACTTGTTTATGTGTGATATTATTTTTGCACTGAAACGCGCTGAAGTGCCATGTGCCTATTCGTACATTTAAAAAAATATATATTTATTATAACATACAGTTTATTATACTTTATTTTATTCTAGTCTACAATTAAAACATGATATTATTTTTGCACTATAACGCGCTGCAGTGGCATGTGCCTATTCGTACATTTAAAAAATATATATTATAACGTACATTTTATTATATTTTATTTTATTCTAGTCTACAATTAAAACATAGGTTTTATTTGCCTACCCCTTCAAAAAGAGACTAATTCTTGTGCTTGGAGAGGATTGCATTATATTAATATTTTAAATATATTATGCAAGTTACTAGAGCAGGCCGAAGAAACTTGCAATTTGGGTATCGGTATTTTTGATCTTTAGTTTACTAGATACCAATATTTATTTATATATGCATAAATATTAATCCTGTTATATTTAGTTACTTACATACATATAATTAAATATAAATATGCTATTTTTTTCCTATTCCATATATTATTACTGAGTACTATGTCGTATATATGTATGTATCTGTAATATTAGGCATTTAAATATACATACATGTAAGAAATATTATAATTTTATAAGGTAGACAGAGCTTTCTTTGGTTTTTGTAGCATAGTTATTATTATAAATGAACACATAATAAAATGCGAGAATAGGTCTAAATTTTTAGTACAGAAAAAATAATATGGGTGCATCTGCCCATTAGCAAACATAATTACAAGTAAAAAATATTGCTATATCAACCGCTATCACACAAGAACGCGAACAATTCACCCGGGTGGGAACGTTTTAATAACATGCAAAATATTGAAACCTTTATTCAATCGGCCAACCGAAAGATATCATTGGTTTTATTAGAAGAATAAAAAAACTTTTAATCAATTGCAGAAAGCGCGCACCAACTGCAATAAAAGTGGAATTTGTCAGAGGTTAAACTTTGTTCCATGCTTGCAGAGGAAAATGGAGAAAAATTATTACCAATATGGCGGAAACGGTTCGGATTAGCTGCTTTACGTAAGGCTCTCTTCTGTTCTCCGAATTTATTTACTTGTTGATTGTGAAACTTTGTTATTTTCGTTCATCTGTTCAAAGGATTCGAGAAAAATCCACCGACAGTTTGAATAATTTAGTTTTGTAAACTTGATATCGACCAATTAATAGATAATTAACATTAACGAATCTCTCTCGAATTCAGAGTCAACACTTGCATGATTTAAAGGTTAAGGTACGCCTTAAAAGTGTTACATTGTACTGAAAATTACGCTTTAAGGCGTACCTTAATCTTTGAATCATATAGTATTGACTCTGAATTCGGAACTCTGTTTTAGATCGGTATTCCCTTGGATTTCTAGAACCTATATCTAAGTAAAAATATTTAAAAAAATAAAAACAAATCGAAGCAGAAAAAACACTCGAACAGTGCGCTCTGGCGTCGCGATGTTTACACAACTACATCAGTCGGGAATTTCTTGGTTACTCGCGACGTAATTTCCATCATCAGCTATGTTGATTTCAAGCTTCAGTTAAGCTGACAAAAAATAAGTCAAGAGGTCATATTTTTTGATTTTGCAATAAGATTAAATATTTCATTTTTTTTATTGCGTTGATGACTTTTTGGAAATAAGGTATGGTAGTCTTCGGGTATTCATAGGGCTTACGACCTATAAAAAGTACGGCTGGCCTAAGTGATCACTGTACACAATGCAACTTTTACCATTTCCACCCATGATAGAATAACACATCTATAAATTTATGGGAATTGTATATTTGTGTTGTAATAATTTTTGCTGTAACCCGTGTGTTGTAATTTATCATTTAGCGCCACCGGTATCCAAAGCTTTCGATTCCCTTAATTAAATACAGATGTCACTAATGAGGTATCTATTTTTTTTATTGGGATTTTTAAAGCAAAATATAAAATATAGGTTTACAAGATCTCGGACCAAGTCTGGTAGTAAACCTAGTCATCAATATAAATGGATTATTTGACGATTCGAATTATCCGCAGTGACTGTTCTCCATTATTTTTTAAGTATTTATCTATTTTTATTATTACTTTCTACCTTCTATTTTTAATTTCGACATGTTTTTATTTCTTATTATACTTGTATGTCTTTTGATGGTTTTCTATTTTTACTTATATGTATATACATATACCTATATGGCGAGGTGAGAAGCTATTCTCAACAAGCTGAAATAAAGACCTATTATTATTATTATTATTAAAAATCAACTGGGCAAACGTTGAACTCTATTCAATTCTGTTCAGAGTTGTTGTGAAAAATACCTTTGATGCTTCGTCAGGGTAACAAATTCTTCCGTGAGCACCGAGCGAGAATTTCGCAGAGATGCTGATCATAAGATGTCGACTTCAGTCAAAAGATAAGGGTCACTGTGTTCTAAGAGATCGCGGGATAAGGACATCTGAATGGGATGCAGAGGTCATTGCAGATGCTATCCGGCCATGCACCGCCGACTGTATGCGCCCACTGCAGTGCACAGTGCACACTGTGTATAATAAATGGCTGTAAATTCCAAGTGATGTGAAAGAAAGTTGCCATTTAAATTCACCTTTGAATGCACTTTCAATAAATTTTAAAAATAACTTCTAAAAATATCAATTCGTGTAAATCATAAATATTAAAAACACATGCTGAATTGTAAGCAGTCAATATCAAAAGATACTTTATCTCTGCGATATTTGTCAAATAAGTAGAGAAGCAGGCTACCGTGCTTCTTTATTTAGTTACTAAGATAAAATAAATAACCTTAACATTTTCACAAAAATTTTGCCTTATAGCTTAAAGGTCTAAGAATAATTTTAGTAACCATTCATTCAAAAATTCCATAAATTGTCTGAGTTATTGCAATTTGAAGCTAGCGTAGTAGGCGAATTTTTAAACTATTTTCATTATCCTTTTGCACTTTTCTCGAAACTCCCACTTTAGACTGTTGTAGGAAGTATCTCAAAACTATTGGATCGATTTTGTAACACACATTTAATTTTGCAATTATATATATTAGTAATAACATTACCTACGATGTAGCACATGATTTTTTTTTAAATAAAATGCGCCGTTTGCTTACCATGAATTTTTAATATCCTTTTTTTTTTTGTAAAAAAATGAAATTATTAAATCTCGTTTACACAAGAAAAACCTTTTTTTCAATATGCTTAATCGAAGACAATACGTCATTTCACTTGAACGCCGGCGACATGATTTTCTGCACCAGACGCTATTTTGAAATTTAAAAAATATTTTTTTAATGAAAAATACTAATTAATATACGCCGTATACAATGACAGTAAAACGTTAAATTAATGTCGTTTGTGCAATAAATACATCAAACTTTTTTTTTAATTTAATGTATTTTGACGCGTCAAATGACGTATCGAAGAAGAAATTATCAAACATAATAATTTCTTTATCTGTCCGTCTGTCTATCCGTAATTTCGTTCGAATTCACGCCTAAAAAAACAAATTAAACGGCCGGAGATGGGACATGAACCCCGGGCCATCAAACCCAAACCGGCCGCTCTACGCATTTTGCTACCACCTCTCTCCATGGACCGCCAAAAACATACCATAAATGTACACTTGGGCTAAGCAAAGAATCGAACCAATGTTCCGTCATTTTTAACGAGTTATAGGATATCTGTTATTAACGCGTAATCGGTATAGGCGCTTAAGCTATTCAATCTTTCAGGTTTATATAAAATACAATACAAGTAGACGGAAATAATAACCAAATAAATTTGAATTTGTCTCATTATACTTACTAAATATTTACAAAAAGTGAAAAATTATACATTTTTTCACTTTGTAGATAATCTACAGTGTAAAGAAATAAATCAAGAACTTCGAGTTTTATTTTAAATGCGTATAACTTAAATAGAAGCGAGTTTTAATTAGTTTTAATGTTAGAAACAACGGGATACGGCAAATTTCTCAATTAACACTAGACGACCCTAGGAAGCACGTATGCGGTAAACTTTGTTAAATGTGTTTTTGAATTGCTTGTGAAATGTGTTACCAAAGCAGGTCAGTTAAATAAACACGTTGAATAACGCACCATTTTCTGACACAATCTAAATTAATTGCGATATAAACAATGATGTAAAAATTATAAACAAAAACAATGCAATTAATGACCTAAAAAGATAATTAATTTCTCAGTTAAAAACACAATATCAAATACAAATATGTATATACATTTTATAAAAACAGTTTTTCGGCAATACAGACACATTTTATTTCATTGATTTTAATTCTTTTTTATTCAAAAATTAATAATATTTTCAGCGGTTTCTTTAAAAAATATATAAAACCCTAAATACCCAGAATTAAATTATTATTATTAGAGCCTGCAAAAAGAAAAAAACTATATAAATCATATAAAAAAATATGAAATGGGCACTCTACATGGTCGATTAAGAAAAGTTTACATGTACATATATACATACATAGATATGTCGATGAAACAAAAATAGTATTTCGACACAAGAATGAATTAAAAAACGCCTACAGTATCACAAATTATCATAAATTATATATCACACGATGCTTTTTTTTTTTAAAATAAAATGAGTATTAATTAAACTTTAAATCTAAACCCCACAGCGAATTCGAAAATAAGCTTTTGATGTTCCTTAATAAAACAAAACCAGAAAAAAATCTAAACATCCTTTTGATATTTTTTAATTTTCACCGTTTCAGACGAACAAAGGCCGTAAAAAATGTGAACTATTCAATGGCGTGAGATTATTTTTATCTGAAATAATTCATTCCGCAGTTTAATTGACAACTGAGGCAATAATGGGACGTCTGAGAGAACACTTTTCTCAGAAACAATTGTGTGAACAGGCTTCATAACAAAACATACGCCCCTCTCACACGCTACGGCGGAGCCATGCGAATCCTACACACTGATTACACAGCCGCGCCGCTACTGGTATACCGGGTCAGGCCGCGCGGCTTGAGGCTAACCGAAATAATCGTGCATTCAATATGTGTACAAATGTGCAGTCAAAAGCACGTAAACATTTGAAATCAAATAAATAACAGATTGTTACTTAACTTTGTAAAAACAACTACCAGATTTTAGGTCTACGGGTTTCGAGACGTACCCGTCTCTTCGTCAGGACCAACACTACACCACTACATTCACAACACTACACACCTCAACCAATCTGGTAGTGGTTTTTACAAAGTTAACTAACAATCTGTTATAATGTCTAACCACAAAGTTAATGCTTTAAATATTAATAATATTAATCAATTAAATAAAATTAATTTCCGAATTTGCCATCTGAATAGTGTTGAACTCCATCCTCCATGCCTCCCCTTGCAGGTTTAATAAAAATACAGGAGTCGATATCCTACATATTATTAATAAAGGAAAAGATTAGATAACTTGGAGACCCTAGAAATTAAGAAAAATAATAATTTAATAATTAGAAGAAACTAACATACAATCCTACCTCAAATATGCTCCCGTTCAAAACACCTCGTCTCTTTTCCTCCCTCCTCCCATTTATTACCCCTTCGTTAGTCGCCCACCACCTCCACTTTGATATCAAACACTAATTTTATTTTATTTTAATTCATGTGACATACTGAGATGATAATAAGACATAAAATAATGTTGAAAATAATATCACACGACAGGTACACACAAAACATGCTGCTAAAAATAAAAATATAATTGGCCATATTTTATTATGTTTAGTTTGTAGTTTACTATGTAAGAGGAAACCGGTAGATGTTACCAAAAATATATTAGTTTAAATCTTAAACCATGTGAATGTTTATGTTTAATTGAATTATAATGAACAACCACCACTAATAATAGTATGTACTATTGTAATAGCTGATTACAATACTACAAATGATTTTAAACTGTTTAAAATATCAAAATTCATTGAACATCATTCATTCATCTAAAAATCTCGGAACTGTGTACATTACAGTGACAGAATATAAGAAAAGTTACAGATCATAGTGTTTTTCAAAAACATTTCATCAATTCGTAATTTGTCCTTAAAAGCCCCACACTGTCAATATTATCTATTAATTTATAATATTGGCGGGCGACTAAAGCCCACATAAAATATTAGTGTTAAATATTTCAGTATTCAGTGAGAATGTTTTCTCACTGCGTCCTACTTGTGATCTGTACTCTGCCACAATGACACACTTCTCAACAATATTGAAGACTCGTCAATAAATGTGAAAGCAAATCAATTTTTACTGAACGACTCTCAATATATTAAATGCCCTTTTATTGAAAATATTTATCCACACACGGTCAATAATATTACGCAAGCGGTCTTTATCCTATAGCTGAAATTTCGTATATGTCTAAATAACTGAAATTCATTGCATCTCCATAGATTTTTCAATTCATTTGAACGTCATTCTAGGATATCAGCAAGACGATCTTATTTTCATAGCATAAACGTTCAGCTTAGTTTGAAAAGAGTAAGAATGTTACTACCTACATACCCCTATTAACAAAGGCAAAAAGTTATTATTCTCTATACGAAAAATTAGTTTGAAACAAGCATCGGGAAGGTATTAAAAAGTATTCAGTAACCGGACATATGACATTTAACTCACTGAAATAGATTAAATATATAATTATGTGTTTACATACATACTCGTTCATATTAGTCACAATTTATATTTTTTATAATAAAGATCTCAAATAGTCTACCGGTGTGTGTGAAGATATGCAAGGGAGAAAATATTTCAGTTGAAAAATAAATAGAAAATAAATTGCATTTTCCAAATTAAACAACTCAAATTCTGAAGAATCCTAATATTGTTATACTATTAATAATCTTCCGGGATAAAAGGAAGCTATGTGTATTTTCCGTTTAGACAAGAATTCAGTAAGAATATTGAAATTAATTCATTTGAAAATCCTCACATTTGTGAAAATCTGCAAAGCGAATGAGCGCTATGAGAAATATCAAACCACATAAAATTACCCAATTCCGTCCAAAATGTTATATTCCATTCTCTCAGCGGCGAATAAAATTTTACTGACAAAAGTACGAAATGAGCCTTCAGTAATTTATTATTCTTACGCTGTTATTCTATTGTAGAACACTTTCTGATAAAATTCCTCAAACAATGACAGAGAAATGATAGCGCGAAGGGTTTAATATGATGGAAGACAAAAATGATTTCAATTTTATTTTATTAAATTTTACCATTTTACAAGTTTTACAATATAAAAGATATAACAAAGAAATATACATTCATTAAAGTGTATATTTTACGCGACTAACCCAATATTTTATTTTAATTTTCATTGAATGAAACTATGTCTAATGCACTAAACTACACACAAAATTATTTATTTTATCATTACTATAGTTTCGATACAATCTATTCGTATCGAGGAGCAGGTTATGTTTAGAGAGGGAGTTTTATGGGTAGCTCGAAAGAATAGTAAATAGTCAGAAATTATAACTTCTCTCCCCTCGGTAATTTATAAATTATTGATAACAAACTTATAAACCGTATAAAGTGTATTCTCCAGATAAAAAATTTGGAGAATATACTTTATTTCATTTCATCACATTTTATAATATTTTATAATATTTTAACCACTATTTTCAATATTTCCATTGAAGAAAATTTATTAAATCTGATAATTGAGTGATAAAATAACTAAACATGTAGTAATAAGTCTAGTTTACTAGAAATTAAAATATTCATCATCATCATCAATCAATAAAGTATATAATCGAAGATTTAAATATAAATCATATTACTAAGTGGTTAGGATTTAGGAAATATTAAGCCAGTGAATGAAAATAATATGCAGTCTCACTGTGTGCATTATGTTACTTTCAAATTGTTGCGATTGTTATTTCTGGTGTAGAAATAACCGGTTCATGTCCATGCAATTATTGACCTTGGTTCAATAAACGATCTGAACACAAATGAAACTCAAGCTAGCACGCATTGAAATGTTACCCGAACAGTCTACGATGGTTGAGTTCTCGTCTACTGTAATACATGCGGCTATCCCCCTGATTGACTGCATCAGTGCTATTCTATTCATTGGGAAATTTTTACTAACTAGTTCTCAAGTACCCAGAATAACAATTTAAGTAATTAAATAAATTTCAAAAGTTAAAAATTGTAACGAAAACTCTCGAAACACTTGACTGGAAGAATTTGTAATTTGAATTAAGGTTTTATTAGGAACGACTTTATTATTTAAATAGGCATGAAGACATTATCGACAGTACCTCTTTCCTGTAACGTCTATAGTTGTAAGAACCAAAATAAACTTGATAAGTTTATTCAGTTGGCTTTCATACTAGTAAATTTGGCATACAGTGCTTCAAATTTTCAAGTTTTCTTAAAATGAACCTGATATTTTTGCAATGGCAATATTGAAAAATGCTAAGTTTGATTGCATCGAAATTATGGAATGAAGGCTTGACAAGGTTGATAAAATACCCCTAAGAAATGACGTCGCATGCTCTATGAAGATAGGACAAGGTTCCAATCCAAAGCGCAGAAATGGTTTATTATATCATGCGCGTTCAGTAAGGGCGTTGAAGCAAAAATGTACGTAAATGTATATTTTAGAAAAAAGTGATTATTATTAACGAAATGCAAAACATCATTTCGGAATGAAGGCTTCAACATGCAGACGTTCACCAATTTGATGGATTCAATAGAACGCTTCATTTGTAGTAGGAACCGAAACATTACGCACTTCGTCTACTTCAACGAACTATTTAAATTAAGTTAGCTGTAGTTAGTGTGGTCCTACAAAACTGTACTGCTACAAAATTGTGCGTGTAGCTGAAAACCGGGGGTGTAGATTTGGATTTCACTAAAAGTCTATTAAGTTAAAAGTTGTATTAAAAACATGCGAAGTGTGGAGTCGAGTATAATGAAGTTTAGAGTTTGGTTTAAAGTTTGAAGTATGAAATGTCATTAGTTCAGTCCATCACTAATAATTAGTTCTAAATAATATGAGAATTATGAGATAACATGATAAAATTAGTTAGTTGTACATGAACATACAGTGTGGCAAAAAAGCGAAAATAAATATTGATCCAAGATAATAATTGAGATAGGACTATTTACATATTTTATTTATTTCGTGTAAATTCTAGTTGAATATCTACAACTTACTCCAAAGTACTGACTGCACGCCGCTACATAAGCTCGCCTTCGTGTGCATGAAAATAATCGTGATGATATACCGGTTGTATATCAAATTAGAATTTTTATTAAATTTTAGATGAAGCTGCATGAAATAAAACATTGTATAAAAGGAAGTTTTACCAAGCACCTCAGGTGTGCGAGAGTGCTCGAGCTTACATTTATGTAGCAAATAAAGGATAATGCTCCATAGTTAAAATGTTTTTTTTTTTGCAAGTGTCAGTGCCTCGGCGCTGATAAATTCATACAATTAATGCTGACGCTCCGCTTATTCTAATACAAACCATATCTATATTACCCGATTTAGTATCATATTTTTTTGTAAGTGTGCATACAATGCACAGCGGAATTGAGAGAGTGAAAAAAAAAGACATCATTACAGTTTCAACACTATTAAGAAAAGTAACAAGTAAGAAATCAAAATAACACAAAGAAAAAAATTAAAATAAACACATTTTATAACAGCTTAGCAAATTAAAAAAATATATATATATAATTTTAATTGACCAATCCAAATCACTTTAAAATAACTTCTTCAATATATGCAAAATGACTTTGAGGTGACGAAAAATGAATTTATATTAATAAAAAGAAAACAATTCCTATAAAACCACTAATAATTATTATTGAATTATCAAAATGTTTCGTGGCCAATGGTCCCTTCATCAAGATATAACTACACTAAAAAATTTAAATCGACGTGTAGGCATAAACAAAAACAAAAAATAATATATGGGAGTTGAATAAATTATTAAGAACTAATGTGAAAATATATTTTTTTATATATTTATTTGTCCTTTTCACATAAATTATAATATAATTCGATGTTTATAATAAGGAAACAATTTATTCTACTATCTCTATTAGTCAGAGACTAGTGTATAGATAAGGAGTATTGCAGGTATATAGTATAAATATGCATTAGTCTAAGTGGTGCAAAATAGAATTGAACGATTATATATAAAGAAATATTATATTAGTAAGAAGTAGTCCTTAAATTTTGTTTTTATTTGATGATAATGTTTGGGGGTAGAAGGTGCAATTTGTTGTGAAACTGACATTTTCAAGTTTTTTATGATCATATTATGTGTCAAGTAGTTTCATGATTATATTATGTGTCTAGTAGTTTCATGATCATATTATGTGTCAAGTAGTTTCATGATCATATTATGTGTCTAGTAGGTGTTTGTATACATGTTTTTGGTTTCAATTATAAATTTATTCTGATCCGTTATATTTCTGATCGTTAGATCATTGGTGAATTTAAAAGGTAACTATTTGCAAAAAGGATTAGGCTATTTAAATTATTATATTTAATTTGCTATTAACATTTATTTTATTAATATTAAATAGTATCTATATCACAATATAAGTCATCATCACAATTACAAATATTAGTTTTCAATGTATTTTTCAAATAATTAAAAAACTAATTAACTCAATATCTACGTAGTTTCAATTACTTCATTAGAATTTCTGTGTAGCTGCAAATATTAAATCAAGAGGTCACAAAATATTATATTAGACTTCGTGGAAACTAAAATGTTTTATCTCTTTGTCTGGACAACCGGCTGGGTCACAGGCACTGTAGGTATACAATCGTACGAATCTCTGACTACGAATGTAAAGTAAAATACTCAACATATAAAATCGTACGTTTCATATCTATGCAAATAGTATTTAATCATTTTGAGAGCAGAGAAATCCAAGCGAAATTCATCCAAGATTCAAATCCGACAGAAGGTATTAAAGTTCATTTTCGGACGACTAAAAGTTCCTTTTGAACATATAATATGTGAAAAGATCATTTGGAACATACAGACGTTTGAAAATTAGTCTACACAAAGCGTTGAAAATTTTCCTTATCTCGACAATCTGTCGACCATTCTGAAAAGGTTAAGTCGAGTTTTTTTGTTGAAAGAAAATCTTACCAAAATATCATAACCCTGATTCGAGTTTCGCATGAGTACACATTTGTTTTATTAACATTTTTATGATATATAAGCATAATATTTATTATCATTAATAATAATAACATTATCGATACTAGCAAAGTAGACTAGCGGTCGGTACCCCCCAGTAGGTTAATATCCCCTTAGATGGAAGGATATTAATATTTAATGATGTAAACCTAGTACACATGAATCATCATTAATATCGACAATATAATCGGATATAGAGTAATATTTATTACGATTATAATATACTAGCGGAAGGTACCTGCGTTAAGAATATCTGAGATACTTTAGAAGAAAGAAGGTGCTAAATATTAAATAATGAAGTGTGCAAAATTGGGTCCAAGCAGGTAAAGATTTTCCTCAGAATCGTAGAGTGCAATTGACGAAATTGAATAATACACATTTATATCGGAAACTGGATAGGGTAGGGATTACAAGGTGACAGAGTAAATATAGCTTTATTTTGCGCAGGGTCCTAAAGGTAATTAACATTTAAGCAAAATCTGAAATGGATGGCACTCAATTTTATTTCTAATGAAAAATGTTCTACTGAGTGTCCTAAAGATTAATTATGTAAAATTTGCTTATGATCGGTCATCGATTATAAGAATGTATAGAGAACAGACATTGAAGTTTTTATAGTTTCACGGGATTTCCGAACAGCATGGAATGTTTTAGAAACTTTTAAAAAGATCTGTAAGCCAGTCAAATATCAGAAGATTAGAGTGTTGTATTGACAAGCAAGCGAAAGCTATAGATCCAGGTGAATAGGTAGCGAATGACGAGCAAAGTGTTGCCAGAAACGAGTGGAGCATTCTAGCAAATTACAGAGCAGTGGCCTAGCTAAAGTTTGTGTCTTGTGACTGTGTTTTTAATAAGAATTTATTTGTTTTCAATTATTCCATTTGGTTCACACCACGGCGAATTTTTAAAATTTTTTTTAGGATTGTCAATAACCAAACAATGTTGCTAAATAACATATTTCGGAAATATTTTCATATAAATTAGAATGTTTCGGTAACTACGAAATGTATAGGTAAATACGAACATTTTATAATTTAAGCTTTCGGTATGTGACGATGTCTCCGGCGTTGACAACACTTGCCAAACTTAGTTGATTTCGACAGTTTCCAAACTAATGTGCACCCTGCGACAAACAGCTGTGCAACAAAGTAAAACGAACAGCAAACTGAGAATGCAAGCTTCCATACAAGGTACCATCTTAAAATGTAAGTAAGGGAATACAAATTATCAACGCATAAATCATAAAAAAATTTATAATTACGCTATTTGAAACGAATTAAAACGTGGGAATTAAATTAAAACACACTCAGGTTTTCATTGCCATTACATGATAATATATTTTTTTTAGTTTTTTTTGATATGCATTAGTCATGATATTCAGTCAAAACAGACATTTGTGAATATACGATGATCCCCACGATCGACAGAGACGACTCTAGCCAAGTAACCTAAAATATGTAATCTCGCATAAGTAAACCTAGTAAATATACCACGTGCGTATTTATTATTGTGACTTGCTTGCTTGCTATTCATATGCCATACAATAAATACATAGATCTCGATGTATTTCTTGGAACATAGCAGGCACGAAGCATGACTTGCGAAGTCTGACAATATTCTGTCACATTAAATACTTATGTGACAGAATATTATGCTATGTTTAAATATGCATAATATTCTGATAGGAATACCACGTAATGTATATTTTTATTTTATTTTATTTAACAAACAAACCGTCGAAATGTATATGGTCCTAGAGTGACATTTAAGTACAAGGTAATATGTTGTGAATATTTTGAAATTAATAATAAATAAACAATAAATAAAATAAAATAAAATAATAAATAATAAATAATACATAATAAATAATAAATAATAAATAATAAATAATAAATAATGGTAAGTAAGATTCACGTGAAATCTAATACGATTGTTTCTTTCAAAATATATGCTTACGCAAATGTCGTGTCGTTGATAGTCGGATTTCTCTTTATTTCTCTCCAAAGTGGTGATCACACCACCACAACTCGCTCTCTAAAAACACAATTGTTGAGGGTGCAAAAAAGTCTACGTGGATCAAACCGATCGTATCGTAAGAGCGCGGCTGAACATAAAAGGGCATTCAAACTCGGCCACCCGAAGGAATCTGCACTGGCTGAGCATTTCCCAGACACCAATCACCCATTTTTCTTAAACCTCGGCATACCGCATCGAAAATACCTATGAGCAGCCATTACGTCAACTCATACTACCGTAAGAAATTTTAAATAAGAAAAAAAACATTATCACCAGCTTAAATGATTTTAAACATTAACATATTTTTGGATCTACTTTTACTTTAAGTATTTGCATTAAGAGTGCAAAAGGGATAATTATAATAATAGAATTCTATCGCGATATTCTCCTCCTGACCTTTTTCATTTATTTAATGAGACATAATAATATTCATTTTTTTGTTATTCCTCTCACTATATATTTTTATCACAGCTTATATCCACCGGTTAAATTTTACACAGAACTGAATTTTTAAAAATATTATTTTAAGTAGTAGGTTTGTGCTTTACATAACTAGTTTTCACCAGCTACTGCCATGCGCAAATTTTTTTCATGATTATCTAAATAAAAAAAATTTACAATGAGCTAAAAATATTTTAATTAAGGTTAAAGACGACTTAAACTTAAAGTTCAGACAGAGGTTGATCTAATGCTATGTATGGTCAGTTCTACTTTACGGTGTTGAAGCATGGACACTGAAGGTGAATACTCTAAATAGCGTAGAGGCGTTCGAAATGTGGATACATCGTAAAATGTTAAGGATATCTTGGACTGACATGACTAGTAATATTGAAGTTTTACGTAGAGCAAACACAAACAGACAGTTAATCAACACAGTAAAGCTCCGTAAAATTTCAGACTTTGGTCATATAATGGGAGGCGAAAAGTAATCCATCCTTCAGCTCGTCATGAAGGGGAAGATTGAGGGTCACAGAGGGGTCGGAAGGAGGCGGCATTCCTGGCTTCAAAACATCCGAGAGAGGACCGGGATAAGAAGCGTGGAAGAGCTGTTCCGCACTGCCCTGGACACGGAAACTTTCTCCCAGATGATCGCTGACGTCGGGAGGACCCGACAGGGCACATGAAGAAGAAGAACGTTAAGGTAATCGAAATAACATCACTACGCCACGCGTGGTATTGGCATCACAATAAACGGTGACCACGAAGATTAAGCGTCCGGCGCGCTTTGATGTTGAGAATGCACCAAAGAAATCTTGTCTGTCTCACAAGCACGCATTAATAGCTACCAACGCAATGAAGACCACTCAAAACAAATTGTTATTATTTAAAGGTTTCACAGCGTGCCAGCAATTACCGTGCGACATAAACATGATAGTTATTAATTTAACAGATTGTGGTTATCTACTTCATTTTAATGTTTTTTTATTAAATTAGACTTTAATATGGATACTAAATATGATAAAAACCAACATTCAGCTGCCATCACAATTTAAGAAATAAGAGAAGTACTAGTGTTAGTATTTTACACTTTACATACTTATAAAAAATAATTTCGCAAAAAAGCTTTCAAAGCCTTTAGGCTTCTTTACAATGTGGGGTAGAAACGTAGACACGACAAGGGCTTATCTACCCTCTCTAATTTCTTATTCAAAAACAAAAGAAATATTTTGTATCGTCAAAGCATATTTTTTCTCAAAATGATTTTGTTGGCAAATATCCATAAGCGGTATAAAAGTTACATTGTAAGAATTCATGGGAAAAACTCACTCGGAATAAAATTATAAGTAGACACAGAAAAATTTAGACGCAGCATCATTTTAAATACTCCACACAATGGATAATCAAATTTATTGAAATATGTACTGGGATAATGATCGCTGCCTGAGCTGCGTCGCAAATAACGTGAAATCGAAGTTAAGCATTTCTGAAATTCATGAATTTGCACGTACTAAATTTATTGTCGCTCTACGCTCCGCCGAGGTCGAAGATTTCACAACTTACGACCGAAACATCTTATATAAGTTTTTTAAATTGCTGTACAAATTGTTAAGGAGATCGTCTAGCAGAGTGAGCAAATTTCACAATTTTTTCTCACATTCTTCCTTCTCACATTCAACCTTCTCTTGCGTTTTTTATCACATTTTTGTATGGAAATATCTCATTTTAAAATTTATTCATCAGGTTACGTATATTTTAAATACGAATATCTTATTAAAATGTCACAAACTAAATTATGTAATTGATTAATAAATTACCAAACCTTCGATGTTTTAAATTATTGCAAAATCTGTTAGTTTGTTACTGTGTAAATAAATAAGCATTTATATTTTTTCTGTGATTTTATTATTTATTTGTAATGTGCACTTTTAAAGACTGTATGGCCGTGTATGTTATCAAAATAAAATAAAAATATGTATAAAATAAGCGGAAGATAATGTTCGTACAGTAATATTATTTTCGTACTCTGGACCCCAGGACTCTTCGATAAATAACCGGCGTATGTTAAACTACTCGCTAAAAACCGACACGGTAACGTTCAAGTGGTTACGAATGTTCCGAGATGTAAAGTATCGCCGTAACCGATACTGCGCCTGAGGTCAGCGCGGGTTAGTTCAGCCAAGTAAAGATCAAGAATGTTACAGTCATCGTACATAGATGTAGAAAAGCTATTCTAGTACACATTCCGTCTGACCGCCTGACACGAAGAGCATTTCGTACATCGTTACTTTGATACGATGTGATGAACTTGATCAGGGACGCCTCATGGACACAGGCGAGAAATAATAATAATGGATCATTTATTAGTAAAAAAATTTTAGTAAACAATTCACCTCAAGGTGAGCAAACCAAACCAATTTAGTCCTGCACTAGTAATACTCGTACACTGGAAATCGTTGTTCGATTTATTGAAATGTTGCGTTTTATATATATATATGTTTTTTAAATAACGTTCCTAAAGCACTGTTCAACGCAAATGTCCGTTCTCTATACTACATTTTAGCAATGATTGATCGGATCTACAGAGATCTAAAAGCGGCAAATTTTAGGGGGTTAAAAATTTAAAAAAGCGAAAAGGAATGATTAAAGAACAGTTTTAGGGCATGTTTCTCAAAATTGTGCGAAAACAAACCAAAAAAGATGTTTCGGAAAAAATGGGTAAAATCCATATATTGTAAAAACTCGGCAAACACCGGCAACATTGCATTCATATAAACCGGTTGATAAGACAATACAATTTCAATGAACCTATGATTTAAACGTTAGATATATGTACATAGCTGCCAAATGCACAAAAATTATGAAGATCCGGTGATTCGGGTGGGCTTACTTTAAAAATATTTTTTCTTCTCGTTTAATTATATTTAGTAAAAACTTTATACCATAAAAATTAAAAAGAAAAAAATCATCATCATTATCACTGTTGACTCTACGATCCCTGGTGATTCTTAGCTTTCACAAGAGTCTTCCACAAAAAAAAATAGGAATGTTATTTTAAAATCTTCCTAAGGGTGGCGTCGAAGTAATCGACTCGTCTATTGGATGCAAAGTTAAAAAACCAAGTAGTTGTTTAAATCGATAAAATCGAAAACACAAAATAACTTTTTTCGTTTGAATTTCATGTTTTAAAAAGCACCTTGAAGTATTTCAATATCAATAAAAAGGGATCCTTTCAAGCATCGCCTCAATAGGGCTTGTGTTAATCTTGGCTTCACAAAACCTTCGAGAGTGCTTTTAACATGTGTTTCTATACAAATATGATCAAGTGATGGAGTATTAAGCCACTCAAAAATGTTTAATGGACGTGAGGTAAAACGGTTTACATAAAAAAATGCCATATAAATACCTATATAAAATGCTTCAGAACTGTTGTACAACCTCTAACCTTCTCAAAGACAATAATAATAATAAATCACCTATTTTAATATCAATTTCAATTAAAAAATAGAGATAAAACCAATAAATTAAATTAAATGTAGGTAACGTATAAAATCTGAACTTGAAAATAATAAAACATAAATGTAGATAAAAATGCATCACAGAAAGTGCAATAGATATGTGCCAAAATAATATAATTTTGCTTGAAATGTTCAGATCGACAAATATTCTTCGAGTCAAACATAGAACAAGCAAATGCAACATTGTGTTTTGCGTCAGTTTTCTTACATTTCATAGAATAAACATTTACTTTTACTTAAATGATATCTTCTATAAAAACACGATGCTTAGATATTAGAAAGACAAAATTTCTTAAAATAAGTTTCCATATAAATAATGAATTCCTACAAAATGCTAGTCGACTTTAAAAGTACAAACAAAAGTTATTTCTGACTGGTAAAGACGCAGTTAATTTATTGATAAGTGTAGGAAAGATAAATTCCAGTGGCCTAGCTTTATACATTTTTAATTATTTCAGGACTGCATAATTAGCTGTGAGGCGTGTACTGAATCCATTAAGCTTTTTAAACTTGTCTTGATTTTGCAATATTTATTATTTCTGCAGTTTTCCTTAATTAATAAAATAAGAATAATCCAAGAATGCAACTATAAATATCAACTCTACTTTAAAACAACTCTGAAAATAGCAATGTTGTTAAGGGCGTGATTATCGGGTCGTCCTTAGCCAAGTGAGGCAAGCCTCAGAGGGCTACTTTCAAGGGGCGACAAATTTAAAATAAGCAAGTAAACAAAAATATCTGAATGACGCCATTTTATTTTAATTATGTGCGCAACATTTTTTTAATAAAACAGTGCATGCCCTATTCTAAAATTTTGAACAACCTAGGCCAAAAACAACAAATGATGCATATGTTTCATGACATTAATATATTTCGCATCTGAGCAAAAAAATATTTTACAGTATTCACTCTCTAAGCTGACTTAAGAACTTTCTCCCGATTCACTGTAAAATAACAATTAGCTACGCAATCCCTAATTCTTTCATTGCTTGATTGTGCTGATGTGTGTTATCTGAATTTCATCAATTTAGGGCATCTCAACAAATTGGAATGTCGATCACGTATCATTTTTCCACCTTCGTCTCCATAGGCCCACAATCCGATAACGCCATAACATCCATGTATAATATCCTTTTCAATCCTCACTCACCTCAGTATCTGAAATCTAAATTCAACTTTCTAGGTAATCATGGTTTTCTATTCCGTTCAGCTGACAGTACTATCCATCCCCATTCATAATAGTGAACTGGTTTGTGAACTCCTTAGGGCCGGTTGTTTCAAGTTGGATTAAAGTAAGCGTTCTCTTAAAGCATAGATTTTTACGTTCTCCACCAATCAGACGATCCGTTTTCGTAAAAATCTATGCTTTTATCGACCGCTTACTTTGATCGAACTTGAAACAACCGGGCCTTAGAAGTGCATTTCGCTAGACTGTGGAATCAACATTGCTCAGGTATCACATAATCATAGATAAAACCTAGTTTAACCCTTCCTTGTCCCTATACATCTCGCACTATCATGGAGCTAGTTTTGTCACTATAATATAGTACATACCGAAAATATGTTATATTTTTATACTAAATTGTTGGTTGAAAGAAATCGCCAACTGGTCATAAACCCCCTTTGTATCAATATGTATAGAAAAAACGAATAAATAAATACATGAAACGATGGAAAACGTTATTTTGAAGAAATGCATATTTATGATAAATAGCACCGGTCACAAAATATTAATGAAAGAGTTTAGATTTAGTTTGTAAAAAGGGTTGCGTGCAGGGTTAATTTACAGGAACAATTACAGGAGTAATAAAAACGGGGAGAAGTTACGAAGCCTTAATAACAGCGTATAAAAATTCAGTATATTTTATCAGTTATTGCGTTTGCGGACACACAAGGGTGGCATTTTCTTGCTTCCTTAAGGGTTGCATAATGTTTAGGGAGAGCCTTGGTATTTGTTATTCAAACACTCAAAAATGGAAAGAGTAGCATTACTTCCTTATCTCTGTTTCCATATTTTTAAACAAATCTCAGCTTGTAACCTCGAAATGTATCATGTGACATTTTAAGTCAAAATTGACTTTTGTACCTGCCAAAATTCTGACAAGTATAACACAGTTTTAGACTAGTAAGAAAGAGATAGTTATTTTAAACTGTATTAAAATTATGCTAAAATTTCTAATAGTTTAAAAGGTAATAAAGAAAACTTTTATTACTTTAGAGTAAGAACTGTTATTTTGATTACAAAAAGGATATACGAGTTATATTACTTGCCCAAAATCAGAAATAGGTTTAAACATTTTTTTAGGTTTCACGGCCTGTTATTGGTTATTGTTATTGTTACCTGGTTCTCTGTGTTATTCAGCCGTGTTTTTACGACCTTTCTGGCCGACGTTTCGGATCCCATTGCAGGGGCTAACAACAGGGCTGTCAACAACACTGACAACAATACACCCTGATTTCGACGGGATATTTCAACCCAATACTTAACCACAACATCATCGACACTCATAATAACACGTCTGCCCTAATGATGGACCCTGCAATGGGATCCGAAACTTCGACCACAAAAGTCGTAGAAATATGAAAAAATATTCCAGAAAACTTACACAAGAAAACTTTTTAAGCATTTTACCTAATGCCCAATAAACTCTAAAAATGATTATTTAAAATTTTTCGCCCAATATCCCCATTTGCCTCAAATAGCGGATCATACCTTACTGTTCCAAGGGCATGATCACTCCAATTTCTATGATTATGATGTGATGGAAATATTGTTTCCAACACTGGTGGTTAGGTTAGGTTAGGTTAGGTTAGGTAGGTAAGGTAGGTAGGTTAGGTACATCTGGGTAAGTCGCGATTGATGAAACGTTCAACGTTACATAATAGCAATCAAAGCACGCCTCGAAGGCCCTTGAGAATAGGTTTGAATATTGGATAAGATGGTGGGATTAGCCTGCGGCCGAAAGACGGGCAGGCTTTATGAAGAAAAAAAGAGACGCTGTTCTGTTACAGCGAACATCTGTTGTCTGAACCTGCCGGGAATTTATTGCGGCCATGTTATCTCAACAGGTGCTGCTGCCCTAATGTTTCCGCATAAAAATAATGAGGGCTATATATAACGCAAAACATAAAACTTTTGAATTTCAGTAAGGATTAAATGCCAATAAAAAAGCTATTAAATTTTAACTGTCAAAATATTATGTTGAACTCAAGTTGTCGCTTTTTTATGTTGTTTCGGGATGACCGGCACGACCCAATAAACCGTTAACAGGGGATGTCAATAATCACTGACTACGTTAGTGCACAATCGATGTGGAAAAATTGGTAATAAAAAATATTGTTGTAAATATATAAATATTTTTAATTTAAATATTATAGGGTGTGCAACTAGAGTTGAACCTCGTTTCTATTGCCTCGAATAATTCGGTCTTTGAACATATGCATCGAGAAAAAATATCTCAGTTGTCGAACATAGTTGTAGTTCTCAAACACATTTTAAATGACAATGCCATGTCAGAGAGAATTTTTTTAAAACTCAGAGAAAAACAAACCTCATTGGACGAGCTTGTTGTGAGACAGGAAAGAGAAACAACCCCAGAAAAACAATTACCTGACGTCTTAATACAATATACCCTTTCAAACAAGAGTGTTTCTCCACCTTCCGCCCACACTATCAACTCTTCTTAGTACAGATAAAATATACAGTTAATAAAATTATTACTTAATATATTTATTGTGTTACCGCATTGTGTATTTTTGAGCATCTGGAATAGACTAATCCTACGTACTTCTCACGGGAAAAACTAATTCGGTTTCCAAAGAAATAGCTTTTCGAGCAATCTTTTAGAACTTATTAAATTCGCAAAACGAGGTACTGTATTTTAATGACGGGTTTCGCCGGAAATGGAGGATATATTTCATATTGTAATATTATAAATAAAAAATTAAAATAATAAAATGGTGTACGATAAACATGAAAATTTGTTCATATATGTAAAATGTACCTACTTTTAAAAAGTATCCCACATACATTTTTAAAATGTAAGCATTGAAATTTTAAAAAAATTACTATAGTACAAATTTGACGTTTTGTTTGAAGTAATAATAATTCATTGTAAATGATACGGCCATATATATATAAAAAAAGCCATTTACTTTACGTTTTTATGAAGATCATTGAAAACATTAATCACATACTAATTTACATTACAGATAATGGATTCGGTATTATAATATTATAATCAATAAATAAAACATAATGTTTTTGTTTTTATAAAAAACTAACAGCAACCAGACTTTTTTCCAGTTATTCAAAAACAAATACGCGTAGATTTATCAGTACAAACGAAAAATAATATGTAGAAAACTTTTAAAGAAATAGCTTTGAGATATTGCTGGAAGGCACATTATTTACATATTGTTTTTAATTTGTTTATTTGATGAGGAGAAAAATGATTAAATTATAATAAGAACTTTAAAATTCCGGTTAATTTTATAAATTAAAAACCTCTTGAAAAAAAACAATTGAAGTAATACTTACTAGTGATGGGTCCGCTCTGTACTCACTACTACAATGTAGTACTACATTACATTGAAGTGCACACTTCACACGTTTTGAAGCGTAGTGCACACTACAAACACTAAAGTTATTGAAAGTATATACTTCAAATAGTACACATTTCAAAGCGAACACAACAAAGTACACACACTTCAAAGTTATCGAAAGTATGAGAAACATACTTTAAATAGTGCATTTTTTACGTGAAGTTTTTGGGATGTTGATGTAGAAATCTCTGGAAAAGAAAAATCTGTGATAAAGAAATCTCTGGAAACTGTAACAATCCCCCCCCCGCATGGTTTGAAAAATTTTGGGACCGATTTTTTGGAATCGAATGAAGAAATCTGGTTGGCGACCTTTTTTTTATCGTCATTTATCTTATCTCTTTTTTTTTTTGTAGTACAATTACTTCATTACTTCACTTCATTAATATTACAATTACTTCATTACTTCACTTCATTTCGTATGCTACAATTACTTCACTTCGTGTAGTTTTTACTACAATTGTAGTGTACACTTTGTAGTCTTCAAACTGGTGAACGTATGTGTGTAGTAGTCTTCATTTTAAAATTTAATTTTTCCCTTCGCTAATACGTACACAGTTAGTAGTATATAGGTATTTTAAAACTGTGAACCTACAAACGATGATATTCCAAACCATGGATAGACTGTAAGTTAAGAAAACTATTATGAAGTTTTGGATCAAAACTCACGTGCAGCTATTGCTGGAGACACGTGCTAAAGAACTGCAACTACCCGGAGAGGAGCAGAGCTTCACAGGTCTGTGTAAGACATCTTGATACGCGCATGTGAAAGCACTCGGAAAACGTTATCACACGACCCGGCATACGGAATGATGGAAAAACTGACTCTCAACTATTCACACCCTTCGGAAAATATAGTATTTTTATTTGATTTTATATTTTATTTAAGTTAACGATTTTAATTGTGAAAGAGCAAAACCACGAAATTCTGCAGGAAAGAGACAAAACTCTATTTTTTACAATGTTATATTAAAATAGCCAATAGTTTCGTTATTATATAGCTAATACTTTTATTGTACTTTCGAAATGTTATGTTTATAAAATAGCACTAGGTAGGTATATAATTTAGAATTATAAAATAAACATACATATTTATGATATCAAACAAAAATAAACAGAAAATTCAAAACAAAAAAAAAATGCTAATAAACGTAACTTTACAATTAAATTTAAAAAAAGTCCATTTTGAAAAAAATATCAAATAATTGGTCGTATTCTGATCTAAGAAATATTTATATTTCTGTATCTTGACAGTTATTGTTTAACATTGTAGTGTCGCCAATTTTGAAGTTTTTCCGGGTTTGAAATTAATGAATTCAATCAATTAGAAAGCTCATTATTCATAATTGTGAACAACTTAACGTATGTTTACGTTTTAGAGGTTTCTAATTGAATTAATTCATCAACTTCAAACCTTCTAAACTTAAAACGTCATAATTAGCGACATTTCAATGTTATACTGTAAAGTTATAACTGTTATATAAAAGTTATAACTGTAAAGATACAGAAATAGTTATACATATTGCTTAGTTCAGAATAGGGCCGTATACCTCGATGATGATTATTTTCAATAGTCTGTGTTTCTTCTCGATTTCTTAACAGTTCATTTCACCTAAAGGTAACTAGATTCTTGAGTAATCCACTTGATGACATTTCTTTATTTCTCTTCAATCAATCAATGCATTATGTAGTGCGCGACTTTCCCTAGGTTGACGGGACTCCGTTAAAGAGCGAACGAATCGTTATATGAAGCAATGCCATGATCCCGTTAGTTGGAAACGTGGTGAGGTGCCCAGCGGCGGTTTATCAAGTTGAAAACCTCAGTTGATTGCTAGGCTTTGAGAATAGGCCATCAACAAAACAAGGGAAGGGTAATTTGTAAAAAGGAATTAACATAACCACTATCGTGGGATTATTGACACGGTGGTGCTAATGATGCCTCTCAAACAGTAATTTTATTACCAAAATAAATGATTATTTATGATTAATTCCCTTGGCATCATTAATGTTATGACGCGCTAACCTGAATGGTCTGGTGGTAAGGCACTCGCCTTGTGATCGGGGTTCGAGCCTCGTTCCAGAAGACCATTAAATTAGTTTTATTTTCATTGTACAAGCATTTACCTTAACGTAAATAAATAAAATCGACGTTCCCTACGCCTATACTATACTAGAAATGCAACAAATCGACTTCTTTTAAGTATCTCAAATCATCCGATTTAATATATATGTTCAGATAATACTAAAATAAAATATTAATTTTCCTTTTGTACAGTATTTTTTCCAAACAAAAAAACTTTGTCCGAAAACATAGAGTAAATTGGATGATTTAAGATAATAAAACGAAAAAAGAACTTTTGCAGATTCGACAGTATACGTAGGGGCCATCGAAATATTAGAATATTGATTTGACACGTATTTTGTGTATCTCTGCTCTCTATATATTATTAAATAAATGATTATTTATGGTTAAACGACAACCGACTATTATTGAGAAATATTTTTCAGAGAATCTGAGTAGAATGGCAAGGAAGATGAAATCTCCGCCTAGACTGATAGAGGCATAATGTGTTTAAAAAAAAGTCATAATAATCATAAATAATAATGAATTTAAATAGATGGCCGCATAAAAGGGATACAAAGATCGAGTTCGATCAGAAAATACAAAATACTTTAAAAGACCATTAAATATGTGGGGCATAAAAGTAGAGGTAGCAATATCCAAAAAATAAAAAATGTTTTGAATGTAGTCACCGAGGATTACTGATTTAAAATGTACATAATTCTAGATTTTATGTGTCTATTCTTTCCAAAACCATGTTTCCTATAAAATCTCGACTTCAGTACATTATATTGTTATATATAAAATCTCGACTTCAGTACATTAAATTGGTAAACCTAGATGACCGCATTAATTTTTTTGGATATTGCTGCCTTTGCTTTTATACTCCACACACTCGTATAATCTTGGAGGTCTAAAAATAGTTTTTTCATATTGTTTAAAAAATTTACTCTTTCAAACGATAACCGACTATTATGAACATTTTATTTCCATTTTTCACTTTCAAATTTATAACTTCGTCCGTTTCCTCGACCGCCGACTGCTGCACATTTTTCATGAAATATCAATCCGGAAAAAATTCCAATATTTCCGGGCTGAATCATAATTTTGCGCACATCCATAAAATCCGACGAAGAGAAAGAACGCGAGCGTCCGACCCGCGAAGGCGGGACAACAAAGAAAAACGATTTCGTTCGATAATTAAAAATCGTTGTTTAGTTTTAATTTAACTCAGGTTGGCAGCACCGCTCCGGTGTTGTCAGGTAAGCGGGCAATGATGGGGAAAAGTGAGAAAAAAGGTTGAAAACGAAACAAGAGCTGCACCGGCGGAGCAGCTGCGCGGCTGGGCTCGCCCGCTCCACAATACACAGCGCATAAAAAACTTTGACGTGTGTAGGTGCCTAATACCTACCCCGCACAAACTTCTCGATAGCGAGGCTTGGTGGCTTTTTACCACACTAAGAGCTGGCGTCCTAGCTCATTTCAGAGCGTATTTCCGGCGAGGAGGCGCTGGCAATAATATTTTGTATTTTGATTAAGCGAATACTCCTCCGACGTGGCTGAGACGCCGTGGCTTTCCCCGGTGCACGTTCGTCCGAGATAGAAAATAAGGCCCTCGTAGGTCAGTGGTCATGACACTGGCTTCTCACACCGAGGGTTCCGGGTTCGATCCCGTTGTGATCACAATTGATTAACTCAAGCCGAAGCCTTTTGTAATTTATTTCGCTTTAGTAATTGGGGTTCTTGGCCTGTTGATGTGTAAAAGCGATGTAAAACCGGGAGACAAAAGTATAGAGAGGAGATTTAGTTAAAAACACAATATTTAGATAAACATATATTACTTTCCCATACTTTTAAATATATAATTATCGCCATTATACGTCACACTACTAATAAAGATTTGCGATAGTCACCCGTGTGCATACATATTTCGAAAATAATAATTCTATAATCGTCTGGCGCATTTTCACTTGGATTCAAATTGAATATGTTTAATAAGTCAATTGTGCTTTGGAAATTCAACCCAGGTAGATTTATACTTTCCTATTTTTCTATTTTTCATGTGATAACAATTTAATTCAATACCGCTATAATCAGATGGAAGGTAGGTCTTATTTTGTGTAAATATATGTGAAAAATTCTGAGAAAATTTTAATTTTTTTTTCCTCTCAATATTGATGGGTTTTCACAAAATTAATAACTATTTTAATAATATTTATTGTGTACACTTAGGTTAATTGTTATTTTTTATATAAAATGTGTTATATAAAAAGATCGGTAACGTTATAAAAATTGATACTGTTTGAAGAGCATAGAGATCTCAAATCTTAAAATACAAACAAAAAATTTTATCTACAGAATTTCTTAAATAAATTATTTTTTTTAAAAACTCGACTCGTAAGTGTAAATACTCGAAGCCTTTAATGTCTAAATGAATATACCGTTCACGTGAGTAGCCAAGCAATAAAAAGCCTTCGTTTAGCAAAAAGGGAAGGTAAAACGGGCAAAAGAGAGAAATAAAAAATATATAAAATATTACACATTGCGGATGTTTCTGGGGATAGGTACCTACGAGGGATGAAAAATGTTCAGAAGCGACGAAACCATAAATTTGAAAAACAAGTTATATTACTTTTTGGAAAGGTATTGAATTTAGGAGACATTTATAGGTTTTCAATCATTTAGCTGGCGAGAATATTATGTTAGTTTTATTGCAGAAATTTAAATATGAAAACAAAATATTGCTAATGGAGATTTTATACACCTTCTGTGAACCAAAAAGGTTTCTTTCAAAAAAACATGATAGATTTATGAAAAGATATCGGGTAATTTTATGTACACTTTATTAAAATACTTCAGTAACGAGTTTTACTTTCAATTTATTAAAATTTATTTTGTACTCACCAACACATTATTATTATATTTGATTAACAAATATGAATGTGGTATTTTCTCTGAGAATGCTGTGAATTATTGAAGTGGACATACCTGAAATAAAAAATATTGATTTAGAATTAAATTCATAAGAGAAATTATATTATATTATACATAATAGCCCAATTACATTCATAAAATAAAAGCACAGGTCTATGAAACATGAAAATAGTTAGAAACGAAGAATAGGTAATAATTATGACACAAAAAATATTAAGAATATATTAAATAAGAAACATGAATTTTTTATGACTTTATCAAAGTTATTACACTAGCTTGTTAATTGAACCAAAATACAGAAGCATTTTCTTTTGACCATTGGGTTTACGTTCCTATTCTAAATTCTAAGACAATTAAATCTATTTTTACATCGCATAGCATCCAACACTTCGTTTTTATTTGTGATAACCATTCATCTATTCAATCTTTTATGCATTATAAAAACAATTATTCTTAAACTCGTATTTAAAAATTATAAATAATATATAATTTGTAGGAATTACTAATTATTGAATTGTAAAATAGTTTACATCGTATTTTTATGAAAATATATTTTTGATTTTGATACTTTATATTTGTTTATTTTACTACATTTTTATTTATGTTTTATGTACATTTTTATGTATGTTTAAAACACAACATTTATTTCATTTATTTATATTTATGTGTACCTATTATCTGAAGAAATTAGTATTTTCAAAGATACGACAAAAAACAAATCGTTTTAGGACCGACCGAAATCATTGCAGGCCGATTCCAGGTAGCCAGTCCTGCTGTAGATTCTGACTGGACCATTAAACTGTCCCACCGGCCCAGCTCGCTCGCAACGTGGATCTAGCGTCTATTTTTTGCCTTTAAAAGCAGACCCGGAGATTGACGAACGGCATCAAGTGGATAAGAACCAAGACCAGATGACCATCATTTCCTGAACCACTTGAGCAGAAAGACACGTCCCCGGCAATGTACTTCCACGATTCCGTAACAGCACACAAGAAACTTGAACTGTCGAATATTTTTTTTAATCTAAAAAAATATATTTAGGTAATAATAAAAGACAGAATATTTCGACTTTTTTATGTTCGAATTTTTCTAGAACAAAATACTGAATTTTATCTCCAGGACATAATTACTAAAGGTAATATGTTATAGATGTCTCATGGAGACGAATCTACTTTTTATAAGGAAAAGTAGGTAAGAAAGTCTTTTGGGGTGGCCATAGAGCTTACGACCTATCGTATGGCTGGTTTAAAATCTATGACCTAAAATAGTCTACTTATCGTATGAAACAAAGCTGTTTTTTATATGGCAAAGAAGATATGAAAATATTTTTTCGTGTTTATAGGGCTTACAACATATCGCGCGGCTGACTTAAGTAATCACATTATATTTCACCCATGATAGACTATGACATAAAATTTTTGGAAGTTAAAGGTGTATAGGTTAACATTAGATAATTTGTTTTACTACTAATGATGTCCCCCTGTGGATAAAATCTAATATTTTAGATACATATTCTAGAAAATTTTGAACAATATTTTGAAATAATAATTTATTCAATACTATATTCAATACCCGGTTACTACATAAAACTATTCTTGTATTCGAAACATGCGTGCCTCAAAAATATGCAATCATATATAAATTAGATATAAATTAATTAAATATCATTGAGTATAATATCCGTGCATACCTAATAATATATAAGGAATAGGTTTTATTAACATAGGGCTGATGCAGACTCAAATATTTAACATCGACAGCTATCAAAGATGGTTTCCGTTCGATATCATTCTGAAGATAGGAATCAGCATATTCTTACGTCGAATATATTCTGACCTAACTATGTTGGAGTAACGAATGTGCATATGTAATATCAAGAACTCGTATCTGAAAGAATTGGGTCTGGTATAACAGCGTGGTCGATTCTGATTGTGGAATGTATAGTAATTTGAGTACAGAAACGCGCACCTTCGATGGTGTAACCAAATTTCTGTAGTCTGAAGGCATTTTATTTAAAATCACAAAAAAATGAATAGTACAAAAAAGTCTTCCGGAAACGAATAATATTTTTTGTGATAAAATATGTTTTAATACGTTATTCTTATGCCTAACAAACTAACCATCACGCCGTTTCTCCGCAGAGGTAGGCAGAGAGTATAGAATAGAATTATCTTTTTCTCTTGGCATACCACTTTTGCTTCGGCTACATTCATACATCTTCTCATACATGTTCAACGGTTGTTGAAGCTTTTAACAGGGCCATCCTCCAATACTTGCAGTATCTGATCGTGTCAGGTTTTCCGCGAACGCCCTCTATTCCTGTTGCCTTCAACACTCGCCCCATATATTTTCTTAACCATCGTTGCACATACGTTGTACATGACCAAACCAACTCAGCATTTCTTTCTTTATTCTATCTACCACACTATAGCCAGCATGATATTAAAAACTATGAAAAATACTGTATGATTCAGGCGCGTGCAGTGAGAACAAGAAGCATAAATTTTTCCTAAGCATATATTTTAAAAAGAAATAAAAATAAGAGATATATCTTCAATATTCCTATCACATTAACATTTTATTCAAATTTTAATGTTTCATAATATTCTTCTAGATAAATATTTAATTTCGATTTTTCCAAATATATTTTTAAATAAAAGTCAAGCTTCTTATTCTCACTGCACGCCCCTGGTACGATTATTCCTATAAGATCTATGTATAACGATAATAGCAAGGTAAATGTAGTAGAAGCTTGTTGGTCTTGTGGTTAGGACACTGGCCTCGTGATCCAAAGGTTGCGGGTTCGAACCTCACTCCCGACTAGCAAGTTAGTCCTATTTTCATAGCACAAGCGCTTAGCTTAGTTTGAAAATAGTAAGAATATTGATGTGACACGTATTCCGTGTTCACATCTCTATTTAAAAAAAAAAAAAAAAAAAAAAAAAAAAAAAAAAAAAAAAAAAAAAAAAAAAAAAAAAAAAAATGGGTTGGAAATATGTACACATTCTTCAATTCCCAAAAAATTTTTGAACGACACTTTTTCTTAAAACTATGATTGTAAACAATGATATAATAAACTGTAGATACGTTACAAGCGTGAAATCTTGGCAACTCAAAAGTAAGGTAATTAATTACCTTACATTCATTCCTTATCGAACGGACCTTCTTTGTGATCGGGCGCGACGCTAGGCCGAAAAAAAAAGTCCCGGGGAAAAAGGAACAGGGTATCGTAAACTATTATAAGAATGAGTAAGTTATTTTAGTCACCGTGACTTCATATTACCTGATTTTTCTGTCTACACGCGGGGCGTTTGTGAAATAAATGTGCCGTGATTTGTTGTCTCTTTCAATGCAATATTTGCTACATATGAAAGCCGGCTAGTATGGGAATAACGTGTCTATATTACAATACATCAATGTTTGTAAATGTTTTTTGCTGTGTACCAGTGTGCAGTTGGTACCATGACATGTACCATGAAACTTTAAAAAAAAATTCTGCGAAATAAAACATGTCTCTTTGAATATTCATGTAACAATTATTATCACATTATTCAGATTTTAATGTATTCTGTTAGATAACATTCGCACCAAAGCGAAAATATTAAGGATAAAACAATAAAAAATAGCAACAAAAAAGGATATATTAAGGACTTTGGGAGAGTAGAACCCGATTCCCAAAAATATGGTGAATAAGTGCATAACACAAAAAAGAGAAAATTAAGTGTTCGCCGTAGGGTGATTATGGGCCAATGGACCAGGACACAATCGAACCCACTTAAGACGTCGCGTCGTCTATCTTCTAATCAAAATTCAGTCAAGCAACGACACTTCATAAAAATTGTGCCAGCCACCCAATACCACAGGCACGTTGTTTCACTAACGAAATCGAACATTTTTACGACGAATCTTCATATGATTAGTACAACTACAGTTAACTTCGCCCAGTTGGATCCTTGTACCGAGCATATTACTGTACAGTATCAAATTACTGCCCGATTCGAAGGGCACTTTGCAAAAATGTAGCGTTAATTTTTTAAGATAACATGAATAAATTTGCGGAACACTTTGATGTTGTGCCAGGCGGTGGGTGTTCAGTGTTCAGCGGTTGGCATCTAACGGATGAGTACACACTCGTGAGGATTTACGACTGAATGACTTGTAGACCCTTTTACCTCGTGAGCCGGTGAAGCCGAACAGACTCTCGACCCTAAAGGTGGGTGGATCTTTTTTGTAAAAAGGTAAGACTGAGGCTTACACGTGACTAAAGTACGAACGTTAAATGCATTTAAAAACAGATATACAAATCTACTTCACTAAGAATTACAATTTCAAACATTAATAATAATTATTAGGCGTATTGTAGTGTATATATGTTAAATAGTTCAGAAGAATATCATAAATACATTAAAAATAATATTGATTAATAATTCACGTTAAAAATATAGAGGTATCATTACCAGCTGCGAAATCTATGTATAACTAGTTCATGAGAAGGACTACAGATGTCTCTAGCAAGTTTCTTCAAATAAATGGAATGTTTTCAATTTGGAACGTATATACAACTTTCAAAAATTTGATGTGAGGATGCTCTTACGATGGAATTGGTGAACGTTGCATTGTGTAGAGTGATCACTGAAGCCTGCTCATAGAGGTTGTAAGCCTAGGGCCATCGTATAAAAAGATTTCCATACATATGTATAGCTTCGTCTCTGTGAGACTTCAATAATTTATCTTAATTCATTAATAATAATTTTTCACGACACCACTTTTACCTCATCCACGTTCTTACATCTTCTCATACACGTCCATTGGTTGACGAAGCATTTAATAGGGCCGTATCTCAACGTTTGATTCATCTGATTATAGCAGCTCTATCGCGAAGGCCCACTATTCCTGTAGTATTCAACACTCGCCTTATATATTTTTCTATCCATTCTATCCTCATTCGTATGTTGTACATGACCAAACCATCTCACATACTCCTTTTTTAAATATCGGCTGACATACAGCTACTGCATTTAGTGTACATTAATATTTGTTTGGCAATTCCAGTGTTCACTTCCGTACATTAAATTTAGTGGTACAAGAACTCTATTTGCGCTCTATTCTATTACTTCGTGACAGATTCCTACACACATCAATGTTGTAATAGGAATTATATTATAATAATCTTAAATCGTATGATTATAAACTGAGAAAACACTTTCACGAATTGTAAAGGATTAAAAATAAATGATGTATATGAGAGGAAGAAACGGGAGAACAGGAGAGGCAGGAACGGGAAATCGGGTGTGAGAAGTTTAAGTATTAATCATGTTGATTTCAAATTAACGTGGTTAAAAAGCATACTCTAGAATCCATGGAATGAAGAATATACAGCCCTAGGTTTAATCTGTTTATGTAAAGACGGATATAACAGATTGGATGGATTACGTTAATACCTATAATAAATATAATAATAACAAAGGACATGGAACCATATTTCACTCTGATATTTTGATTTGATAAATAGTGTATTCAAATAAACTACTTAATTTGTGTACGAGTAAGCGTTTAATTTTTGGAACGTTTCCAAAAATATTACGATGGATTAATGTTTATTCCTTTGTGTTTAGGTAACGTACCTACTTAATAAAAGAAGACTGAAATATTACGAACACATTAAATGATAACTTGGCTATAACAAGACGGTAGTCCTGGATTCCCGGAGAGAATTATTAGTTTTGTTTTTTATTATTCAAGTCAACACAGTCAAGAAGTGACGACGCTAATGGTGGGAGATATTATTATTTTTTATTTTCAAATTACCCACGCCCTTCCAGGCTTTTATATGATGAACATTTTAATATTTACACAGGTATATAAAAATACAATTACATAACAAAATGTTAATGCAGAAGTAGCATTACCAGCTGCGAAAATTTATGTATAAATATAAAGGACCATAAATGTCTCTGGCATAGTTCCTTTGAATGAGTTTTTTTCCATTGCTAGCCTATAAAGTTAAAAAAAGGAAGTATAAAGATTAATTGAAAATATATTTGATATTATTTAATGTGTAGAAATATTATATAAACATTACTAAACACGTAAATTATATTTTTGACGTTAACGTCAAAAATGTAATTTAGTTTATATAATTTTTAGGTTAAGTTTCATTGGAAATGTGTCAAACTCAAATGAATACAAGACGATGTACCATCTACACTATGAATGCTTCAAAAAAGTACTATGCAGTGTGTGGTTTTGCCATTACCATTTTTTAAAAAATAACCAAATCGTAGGAAAAGCAGCAGGCGATGGACGATAGTTAATCGCAGACCCTTATAGTCGCGCAGTGGCAACAATCGGCCGTGCAGCGGCCAGTACCGCTGACAGCCAATTGCAGACATATGCCAGCAGAGCCGCCCGCAGGTCCTAGCAGTAAGCGATCGATTGCTAAGCTGCTAGTATCAACTGAATGCGCGAAATTAAGAGTGAACATTATTCAATGGAAATTTTGAAGATTTTTACACATTCATGCGGACCATAATGAAGGAGGTGTAGACTCTTGGGGTATTGATATATGGTTGTGCTTCCACACAATCATTCAAGCAACACAGCTACTACAATAGCTAAGACGGTAAACCAGTAACAGCCACACAGAGCGTGCACTGGCCATACACGCCAACGTTATGCGAAATTCAATAACCACGTACTTCTCCATTGTTCGATACCTCACGACACACGTATCGGTAACACGTGGAGAAGCACTACTTGTGCAGAAAAGGAGTGTAGAGCGCGGACCAACCCCTCCCGACCGCCGCGGAAAACCTTAACAAACAAAGCGACCCCTATAAATCATGGCAGCAGGGGGCGGCACGGGGCGGCGCGGGGTGCAAACAAGATTGGATAATATTTCAATTTGATTTGGAAAAATGTCAAGTGTAATGATAGCGTAATTGCCCCCACCGAGAGAGCACACACGTCCGGCCGTATTATGGGACAAATTGGAACGAACCAAGCGAGAACTCGTGCAAGGAACGAAGGTCACCCGAATTCTCGTGTGTGCTTAATTTTCGATATATAAAATGTTATTTTAATCAAAAAATGGTTATTTGGACTAAATAAAACCTTGTCGCGGGGTGGAGCTTGAAATCAGGGACAATTGAATTTTTTGCAGTTGGACAACCAATTAAATACAAAAATCATCAATATAATAAAAAAAAATCTCAGTTATAATTTATAATTAACAACTGTATATAAATCGCAATTATGCCGAGTGAAACGGGTTTAGTAGTTTACTGGCAATTTAGTATCTCATTCTCTGAATATTAAACACCAGAAGTTTGACAACAGTTGCAGTATTTTGTAACATCATTATGTTGTATTAAATTAGAAAAATATCGGGGAAAATTAGTATTATTATGATTTTTTATCCTTAAAAAATTATAACAATATACGGAGAAAGGGGGGAGACATTTAGAGAGGCCTTTATCCAGCAGTGAAAAGGACACGATGATGTATGATAATGTCAATGAGGGAGGGAGTCTAACTATTACTATAAAAATATTGTATTTTCAAATAAATCAATGTTTTAGCAATTTTTATGTACCTACATGAAAAAAACATTTTTTTCATATCAAAATACGTACAAGGATTAACAAAAATACAAGGTTGTGGGTTATAAAAGCAATATCCAAAAAATGAAAAAGATATTTTGAATGCAGTCACCGAGGATTACGAATTTAAAGTGTAGATACTGAATTCTAGATTATATCCCTTCCAAAATCATGTTTCATTTAAATTTATAGGCCATAAAATCTATTTTTTCTATAAAATCTCGAATTCAGTACTTAATTAATTAGTAATCCTCCATGACTGCATTAATTTTTTTTGGATATTGCTGCCTTTGCTTTTATACCCTACACATATGGATTGAAAGCGAATATACTGTAGCATCACAATATCGTTTTAATAAAAATATTTAGATACCGCATTAAATTTTTGAAACTAGTCCCGCCGATTGTCTTCGTGAAATGTTAAATTTTTTTTAATAATATGAGTTTCGATTCTAATGTACTTACATGTATTATATTAGAAATTGGCATCAAATGAAGTGCGTAATGTATATTTCAGACGGAATGGCGTAGCAAAAAAGAAGCAAAGAATGTTCTCCACCCCGAAAATCCAGAAATAACGTTTTTAATAAAGTATCTTAAATCACATCCTTCTCTTCTGAGCAAGTCCGGGATTGTCGCCCGTGACGTCACTCCAGCCCGAAACAAGCGGTTTGCTTAGCAGCAATATTACGAGAAGCTCCGGAAAGAAAAATGGGAAAAGACGTTAATTTCGTTAAGATAGATTCTTACGGTTTAGAAATTGTGTACCGAAATTGTGGGCCAAGAAATTGGGTGTATTTTCGGCTGTATTCTTCTACCAGCGTTTGCCGCACGAAGGGTTTTTTTCTCCTCCGAGACCTTATTATATAGATATCAAATCCCTAAAGGGTTCGTCGTACCAGTTTATTCACAAATTGAAAAAATCTGTAAGAAAAAGAAATTTATGAAACACGACTGGAAGATAGAAATATCTACGACGAGGGAATAGATAGACAAATCATTTCAAGTATCTACGTTTGAAAACCAGCATGATTAATTTATATTTAATACGATACAATTTTATTTTATTTCTATTTTCGTTGTCCGTTTATTTCGAAGAAATTCAATAAAAATTCATGAAAGTAATCTTAGTACATATAAATAATGTTAATAATAATAATAAGCATATTTTTCAACGGTCCGACAGAAACCATACTTTTTCTAACCCATCTCAATATTTTTTTAAAAAACAAGTATCTTATATCGCGTTTGATTTATCATATTTGTAGATAGAGCCCTAGCTCAGGCATAAAATCAAGAAATACAATATAGACGAGATAGCAGGGGCGTGCAGTGAGAATAGCATGACTTTTTCCTAAGCATATATTTTGAGAAGACACAGAAATAATATATATATATCTTCTAATGTTTCAATCACAATAATTAACATTGTATTCAGATTTTAATACTTTATAATATTCTGCCAGATAAAAATTTAAATTCGATTTTTATTTTCCAAGTATATATTTAAATAAAAGTCATGCTTCTTGCTCTCACTGACGCCCTACGAGAAGGCTATACTGGTGTCTAAAGAGATGAGTATACTACATTTGATTTTCAACTTAAAAGTCTAAAAGGAAAAATTCAGAAACGATAGGGTCTTGGAATTTAACAATTGTTGACAAAAATATCGCAAAATATCGACACTAACAAAAAACATGACTAGAAACGTCAAAATATTATTGTTTGTGTTTGTATTTCTTTAGTTTCTCTTAATAAGCGACATTAAGAAGAAATAGAACCTTTAATATATACGGAAAAGTTAAATATAACACATTGATTACAATTATTATTGAACCATTTTTAAAACTTTTCGAAATCTCTATGTGGTTATTCATTATTTTAGTATGTATAATAAAATGTACTGGTAACTTTAAACCAATGTTTGTTTTCTTTACTTAATACTTTTTCAGCTGATGAAGGCCATCGACAGAATTGTAACTTTATTATTATTAAGAAGTTATTAATATTATTAGTTTCCCGAATCATAAAACAATTGAACAAATCTATCTACTCATTATTTTGCAATGGCCGATTGCGGATTGCTTTCGAGTAGGAAGTAGGAGGAAGTGAATATATTCGACACGTAGAAAATCAAAACCGCAGAGAGGAAATAAAGAGAATTGATTACTTGGCAAGCGGGCCACATGCTGGAGAAAGCCGACGGCGGTGTTGACCCTATTAGGGCCGCTGAATAAGCGCCATTTTCCTGGACGCAATGGAACGGCTGAGAAAACAATGTAGAGTGAATTTCGCGCGCGCGTATCGCCGGTTGGCCATCGCCGACATGTCACGTAACAATGTACAGCGACAGGCCATAATATTAATGTCGCTACAACGGGAAATATGTATTTACTTAAACGTCGGCGTGCCTGCAACAGGAGCTAATCCATCTCAGAAAGGCACGTCCCCGCGCTACCAACCGAGCATACTATTAAAGTATATTTCACGAATAAGCGTAAATGCGCTTACCAAACATTACGCTCATTCTGTAATATTATGACAAAATATGATATGTCAAAGATAAATTATAGAAGTCTCACAAAGACAAAACTATTTACATAAGAAACATGCGTGGAAGACTTTTTATAGGATGGCTCAGGGCTTACGACCTGCATGAGTTGGCTCAAGTGATCACTGTACACAATTCAACGTTGGCCATCGTAAGAAAATATTTATGTTTAAAATCAAAAAACCTTACGTTTATTTGAAGGGACAATGTTAGAGACATCTGTAGATTTTTCTCATGAACCAGTAAGCATAGATTTCGCAGCTGGTTATGATACCTATATATTTTTTAAAGTAGAATATTAAGCAATATTCTTTTTAATGTTTATATGATGTTTTTTCAAATTATTTAACATATATATATTTAACAGTTAGTGTACGTCCTGACGAAGGTACAGTATTGTCGAAACTATTCGACGTTAAATTAAAGTGCTTTAACAAAAGTGCAAATAGGAGGAACAAAAATACCACACCCACTCACTTCACAATAATTAATACTAAGAAAGGCATGCGCGGTTACTTTGACAAAAGCAAAACCAAAAAACGGCAGCGGATGATACCACAGACTAGCGATACATACGATGTGCATCAGTATACCAGACTCAAGATATATTAACGCGAAGTAGGTACAGACAAGAGATCCAGCAAAAGTTCGTGTCCAGTGACTAAGGTGATAAATTGAAGTTTGGACTTCTTTAAAGTGTTTCAGTTCATTCCCCACAGCCGCGATCCGTGACGGTGGTTAAGTAGTTTTTCGAAAATAATAATAATAAAAATGCGGTATGTATATCTTTTGTTCATTTACATAATATTGAACTAGGTAAATGAATTAATGTTAAAAGTTTTAAGTAAACATAAAAATAAACAAAAACGATAAATTATTGCTTGATTCTAAGCCTTCTTAACATGAATCTGTCGTAAGTCGTAAGGGAGTAATAATTCAAGATATTAAATTCACATTTTATTGATAACCTTCACAATATGTTCTTCAATGGTACTGAATGACTGGGAAAAATAGTGCCTAAGAAGCAAGACATCTAGAAAAAAACAGACAAAATTTATCGAAGTCGATACATTTTTATTTAGGGTTTTTGTGTTTAGTTTGTAGAACTGCGTGTTTATTTTTGATGAAATTTTAAATAAATTAATTTTTAATAAATATTATCATTGAGTTCTGCGAGTTTGCGTAAAGCGTTATTTTAAATATGACAGCTGTTTCGGCTTACTAGGCCATATCAATCTGTGGGACCACGTAGAATCGATTTATTTATATGATAAGGGGTAGCTAAAATAATATAAATAAGTCGATTGTACGTGGTATACCCACTGTTTGATAATAGCCTAGTAAGCCGAAACAGCGTTCATATTTAAAATAACGCTTTACGCAAATTTGCAGTAGTTGATACAACTCAGCTAGGGGAGTCTACCGATAATAGAAACATCCGCGTTCATATCCCGGTGACAGCTCTGTTGCATTTTTTCAGTTTTAGGCATATTTTTTTTAGTGTATATTATAGATATCTCACAGAGACGAAACTGTATTAATTATGGGAAAGTAGGTATAGAAGTCATTTGGGTGTAACAGGACTTATGACCTGTCTTTTTATGGTTGGCTTAAGTGATCACTTTACACAATTGTAACATTCGCCATTTCCACCCATGATAGAATATACCATGCTTATTCATTTTTTGGAAGTTGTATATATGTTCAAATTGCGTGAAAAGCTTTCATATATGAGTTGTAAGCGCCTTTTCCATGCGGCCTGTACAAAGCCATTTTCATTCCCCTAAATCCCCACAGATGTCGCTAATGAGAAAATCTACATTGATTTTTTTTACGGAATTTATGGGAGCAATATACTTTATTGTGTGTAATAATCTCTGTGAGATATCTATAATATACACTAATTGATTAATAATGTCTCTGTGACATAAATCCAATACTGTTCTGAAAGATTTGAACAAACTCAAAATATTCTGAATATTTTTTTTGGTTAAATATTTTATAAACATTTTTCACTGAAATATTTGTGATGATAATGTAACATCTTAATTGGACGTAATTATACAGAAAGCATCCACTCCAAAAAACATGTAACTGAGAAAATGACTTCAAAAAATTTGAACCTACATAAACTTAACACGTCTATTTGTAATTGATTTTTGCATATTTTTTGTATAGGACTCATTGTAGGGATACGAAGATATGACGCATTTTTCAAGGATTCTTTCTACAAAATTTCTACGAAAAGCAGTAGGTACTTATTTTTTCTATGTGGGTTCTATGTTTTATGAAAAAGCATGAAGTAAAAAGATTATCTGAGGCGTAGAAAATGTTCAACCTCCTTAGATGTTTTCCACAAAAGTAAAATCGCGTAGTAGCTTATTTGTTGTGGTTAGGACACTCGCCTTGTGATCCAAAGGTCGCGGGTCGAACCTCACTCCAGCCCAGCAAGTCAGTCCTTTTTTCATAGCACAAGCGTTTAGCTTAGTTTGAAAATAGTAAGAATATTGATGCGATACGTATTCCATGTTCGCATCTCTATTAAAAAAAAAACAGAATTAAAAAGTTGCATAATGCGTCCACGTAGATACTTTTGACCAATATCACTCTTTTTTAATTTATGTGTTCATTGAACGGTGATGGTTGTAATGTGGGTAAGAAAAATATTGAATTTACAAAAAACTATATTACTTAGAGCCTGGATGCACATTAAACATTGAGCTGTCCAAATCCGTACTCATAATGATTAATAATAAATATATAAATAAAAATAAAAATTAAATAATAATAATAAATACATAACTCTTTAAGCATTTTGTGGGTTGGGTGCTTTCTGCATAAGTACATCCAATTTAAAATACACTTTTTTGTGTACTACACAGTGGAACAAAATAATTCTAAATACTTTAACAGCTTTACTTCCCCGATAGTACTTTGATTGCAATAGTCGCAGGATTATATTATTATATTGGAACGAATTTCCAACAGCGCTAATATTTAATGTGTCCCGACCCCTAAGCGGGCCGGGTCCTAGGTCCCCGAAAGGTTATTCCCGGGACACTTACAACGATAAGTGATTTAATCAGATTTATCATGCAACCATCGTAGTATGGGTGGCTTTCGGAGCGGGTTTAACATGCGGCAAGCAACAAAGTTTACAACTGGAATCCCAGGCGGACCTCCGCGGTGATTTAGGTCCATTCAAGGAATAACAAGGCCCTGATGCCTCTTGTTGAGGGACCCATCGATTTACCGAACTTGGATCAAATTTGACAGACGTAAAATGAAATATCAAAGTACTTTTCCATTCAATACGCAACAAGACCGTTAACTAGCCCCTCGTGCGTTTACTATTTATCATCCTTGAGTTAAATAAGATTATTTATTTAAAAAAACATTAAAACAAAATTATATAAACCACTTTGATTAAAACCTAAACCCTCTCTAAACACGAGCAGTTCTACTTTTTTAGAAAGCTGGAATGAAAAAATCTATTAATAAAAATATATATATATATATATATAAATAAGGTTAATTAATCAATAATTAAATTTTAATATTATAAATATACATACATATTATACAACTTTTGTAACTTACCTTTAAATTAAACAAATAATGAAAATATAGACGCACACTTTCTTACACTATTGATCGATTTCCGGTTTTCTAACGATGTTAGTGTTTCATAATTATATATAATTACAAAGTATTAAATATCCATCAGTGGCTTCAACTTTAAACAAGGCTAGATTACCGTAATGAAATGTCACAATTCGCCTGAGATAAACATCGGAACATAATTTTCCCACTGTTATTAATTTTTTAATAATTAAAACCTTACAAAAATATTAAAGCGTGGGAAGAAACCAACCAAATTACATGTTTTTATCATCAATCGTATTGACGTGATTTATTAGATGTACGAAAAAAATTAGTTCATGAAATAAATTTCTGACATTATTTTGAACACAGGTATATAGAGGGGGCTAAAAAATATGTGCACACGATAACAGTTGTCATCTCTGGACTTTTCCGAAACTGAATCGAATTACTGCAACATAATTAAATAACGAGATCTCACAATATGTCGTCACTCGCAAGAATGCTAGCACCACCAAGTGCAGGTAGGACTCTCAAAAAAAATTAAAATTAATTATTGGAATATATGAAAAAACTTGTAGAGATCGTGACTGCAAATAAATAGGCCAAACCGCAATACACCTAACTTTGCCGTTGCCCAAAAATAATAATTTTTCGGAATACGCCAACCACGTAATTGATACCAACCATTTCTTTCGATGGACATAAATTAAAATTACTCCACTCGTACGACACCACCTAATAAACGATTTATAATTTTTATAAAAACATTGAAATCGTAAGGAAATTAAATTCTAAGAAAACACTAATGTATAATATAGTACTCGACAACACGTCTCCGATATTAAGCTTCCTGTTAATGACTACACGACCCAAATAGGTGGACTATATTTGTATTGAAGTAGCTATTGAATGAACTAAAACTTGATGAAGAGAGGAACTGATCCTCTCTAAACTATACATAGTGACAACGTATTTCAAATTTTAAATGAGTGTAAATTAAAATAATTATGTTGCACCACAAAGTAACTGGCATATAATTTAATAATATTAATAAAGGTATGTTTTTCTTTTGGTAATGTGTTATAAATTTTTGAAGCCGCCTGTATTTCTATTTCAAGAAATATTTTTGTAAATTCTAAAAATATTAGACATATCGCATAAATAAAGTTCCCTCATACGACAGTATATAGAATATATCGTAGTCCATATGAATATTGGTTTTGTAAATAAATTATCAGTCCCATAGAGCGCGTCCTTCGATTCGTGAAACCCCATGGCAGCATGAGCAGTTAACGTCGGCCCGGCGGAAATAAAAACGGATTGATTTATTGTTTTAAGGCACAATAAACATATTTGGGCGGCACTCTCCCTCGAGGCCCCAGCGAAATACCAAATATTGGGATATACAACCACCGATAATGGTAAGCAGTCAACAAAGATTAGCAATGAATTTTGAATACACACGAGTCTTGGGTTGGATTAAGATAAATTTAAAATGACTGTGAAAGCTGCGAAGCAAGTATTAACGCCTGTCTGGTTAAGCCTGATTAAGTTTAGCGTTTTCTCACAAGTTTCACATGGTCGTTGAATTTCATATTTTTAAATGCATTTTGACTTAACCGGCACGAACCCTTTGAATGGTAGAGTTGTATGTTTGAGTGCCCGGAATCACTGAAAAGGTTCAACAATCGTAACAATTACAGTATAATAGTAGTTGCGGCTATTTGTACCCTTAATTATATACATTGTTTTAATCAGATGGACTTTTTAATCGCTACTGGATTCAGAGCTTCTTTGGCGAGGCAAGTTACTAATAATTACTAAAAATTAATATCTACATAATAATTGCGGTACAGTATTGGCCTGTTTTCCATTACCATCTTAAAAAGAACCAAATCGTATGCTTTTTTTTAAGAAACGAGGTGTACAAGTTATTTTAAAATATATTTCGATAATAACGTGTAAAAATATTATGTAAACCATAGACGTACTTTACGTCTATGATACAGGTATTATTTTAAATTAGAATCACTTTATGGCAAGGTACTTCGAAATTGCAATTTTCGTACGTCAATTTTATTTTTTCTGAGGGCAAACAAATTTTTTACTTTTAATTTTTAGGTTAGAACATAAATTTTGTTTGAAACGTGTCAATAATAAATGATAGCTAATAACATATACTAATAGCCGCATAGTGGCTACTATCGGCCGCACACCGAGCAGTACAACTGATAGCCAATTACTGGCACCAATGGCCGCGCAGCAAGCAATTATGACCGCGCAGCGGGCACTAAAGCCGCAGGGCTTATCAGTAAGCACTCAGCGACAGACGATTACTTAATTTCTAGTTTTAGTTAAATGACCCATCGCTCTATCGCTATGTTGTATTTCCTAAGAAGTTAAATGAATCTCTGATTTCGATAAATACATGCTTTACTATTTCTAGGTGTCTACTTATTTCTGTACACGGTATTAAAATATGGATACTTTTCGAAATACGTATCAATGTGTATTAAGGTAACCGGTGAAAATTATCTGAAAGACAAGGAGAAGCAAAATTATGCACAACAAATATATTGTTTTTATGATACCAACTTTATAACGGACGTACAAGTGACGCATAAATTATTTTATATTATGCAAAGATATATGTTGAATGTTTCCAATGGCCATATTAGTACAGATATAATTCATAAACTTTCAAGCATAGATGCAATCTTAGATATTAATTAATAGGAACACTTGAAAATAATTTCTAAAATAGATAATATTGTACTGGACAATTAATTTTCATTCCATCGAACGCTTTGAATAATGGCCTAAAAGGGAAAAGATTTTGTGTTTCCTCGAGAAAACATCTCCAAAACATGAGCCAATATTGAAAATAATAACAAAAGGTCCAAAATTTCCGCCGTAATATTACAAAAATTCAATGAATCGAGAAGGTTTTCAGATTTCATTTGTTTTCGTTACAAAGAGACCCGGTTTTTGTAACAGGAAAAATTCAGCCAACACATTTTCATTCTGAACTTTTTTTAACCATAAACCTGCCGAAAGGGCCTGGAAGGATCCCGTTTGTTCGGATTAAACGACTGGCATGAAGTTGGAGATGTCTGACGCGCGGAATATCAAATATGATGGCGCCATTAGTAGGCGAGAGATTCCGGAGTCTTCCATCATTTCACGTTACCCGAGGGGCACTGATTAAATATCCACTGCGGATTGAAATTGATTCAATGCGTTATAATGTTATAAGTGAGCACCGGGATCAAGTTTAAAACTTCACTCTTTCTATTACGAAGATGTATTTTTTTATTTTTTTTTAAATTTATTTAATTTATTGTACAAATACAGTCCTTATATATAACATATCAGATTAAACATTTTTTTTAAATACTTAATAGTCATGTAGACCTCATCAGTGAAGAGAAGCTCTTGAGTCTGATGAGGGAGCCACAGTTCTTATTCCTTGTTATAATATATAGGTACATAGTGTATACAAGTTATTTATTAATACAGTAAAAAGGTAAATTGATAATGAAAGTGTAGGAGTTGTTTTGAAAAAAGCTATAGGTTTAAATGATTTATGAATTTAAGTTTGATTTTAAGAAAATTTTAATTTTTTTGATTTGCTCTGAGAGGTTACTGATGCATCGTATCTCGATAGGTAAGTTATTATAGTAATTAATGGCTTTATAAATATAGTGATGCTGCATTTGGGTTGTGTTACATTTAGGCATTATGAATTGGTTTCCATTTCTCATAAGTTTGAAATATTCCTGGTTTTCTGTAAGGTTTTTTTCTTTACATATTTTTAATATGGAAACTTGCTTGAAAATATCATCTACGTTTGGTACTGGAAACAATTTAAAGGGATCTTTTGTTGGAAATGTAGATTTTGAACCCAAAAATTTCACATCGAGAGATGGTGCATCTGCGGTTGATCAGTAATAATAGTAAATAGTTAAGCAAGAAGCATAGATTTTTACGAAAAAGAATGTTTTGAATGATTGGTAAAAACGAAAAATCTATGCTTTTACTATTTTAACTATTACTCTTACAACTGATCTAACAACCGGTCCCAAGACAGGCAATACGGACAAGCAAAGTTTATATATATATTTTTTTTAACAAAAAAATCCTTATTGAGCCCGACAGATGATGATTTCAACATGAAATAATAATGATTCAAGTAATACAATCTAACAAATAAATCAAAAACTGTACGGTAGCTTTCAGCAAATGAGAAATATTCAAAATAATTATCAACTTTCATATTATATATTAGTAATAAAAAGAAAACACTTTGTTATGCCATTATTTATTGATAAATCAACGTGTTTCGGGGCCAATAGTCCTTTCATCTGGATAAAATATACATTAAAAATTAAAATGGAGGTTTAGTCATAAACAAAGTAAATATAAGAGGAAGTAATTATTGAATAAAAATAATATTTTAATGTGTCAATTCAATAAAATTACAGCACACCCGTATGGTGAGACTAGTATTGAAAAGTTCACATTTTTTACTCAGCAATACCAATGTAAAAAATACTAATGAATGCTATTAATTAATAGAACAGTTGCTCTTTTGATGGACCATAACTATTTTAATTCACACTAAAACAAACACGTACTGAGTTATTTTATCAATGCTATAGTTGCGAGAGAAGCGATCCCTATCATCATCAGATTTATCATCAGATCCTCTCATCATCAGGTTTTAACTACACCTGACTTAGTTGGACTTCTCTCAAAACTCTACCAGTGATAAAAACGTGTTTGTAACACAAAGTTTATTTCTGTGCAAAATAAATTTAAACAAAAGTACGAAATAATATATATTGTCATAAATATTGTAAGCTATCAAATTTAATTATTCAGCCAAGTGAGCTGCGAAATGGTCTGAAATTGGAACAAAGCTGCCTGGAAGGGCCTAGCACGCCTCAACGTGTATTTTTAATAAGGGATATTAAAAAATATCCATACCTACACAATATTTTTCAGTCAATCTAGAATTATGATTTAGAAAAAAATATATAAAAGATACATTATAACGATTCTATTCCAAGAAACGCGATCCTCTGTTCATGGCATATTTCATAGATACAACGAGAAATTTTATCGAAGCCGTGAGTTCATATAGGTACAATGAAAGCGCCGCACGGTTATTTGTATGTACTTATATACATAATACAGAACCATACCTGTGTGGAACAAAGCCAGCGCACATATTGAATAGACCTTTGTTTAAGGCACATTATACGCATAATTATCAGAGCTGTTTCCAAGTTATGTATTCCTTAACAAAGTGTCAGGATGAGACGAAACGTCACTCACGTACCAAGTAGGTACACAATTCTGTCACCAAACAAGCAGCGATATGTTATGAGACTCACGATCATAGATCGTGTCGATTGAATTATTATTATATTTTGGATGTTTATAGTGTTAATTTTGTGGTTGGATACAATTAAATTATTTAGTTAAATATAAGCCACTTGAAGTAACTTTACGATTAATAATAATATAACTTCTCGGAATTCTCGAACCCACTTTTGGAGACGAATTTCAAAATGAAAACGGTGTTGAGATTCTTCATTTCAATAATAAAGGCCTAAATTGGTGAATTTAGAAATATTAGAATTCAATAAATGGCTGAACTTAATAACCATTATTTGATATATTCCCCATTCCAATGTAACTTGTTAATCTTCCGCACCCCCACTTGTTTACTAAAATAAGTAATGGATAATCAGTATGCTTCCATCCTGACGAAGATACATTAGTATCGAAATCGGTAGACGTAAAGTTACTCCAAGTGATTTATACAAAGTTTTTTCTTAATTAAAATTAAGATTTATAAAAAAATTGTATTTGTTTAAAAGGGCTCTTTTCGAAAACGCTACGAAAAAATTAGTGATGCAACGAATACGAATAGTAGAAGATATTTACCGAATATTCGTATTCGACGAATATCATCACGAATATTAAAAACAAACTATTTATAACTGAACGCAACGAAAATTACGGTTTGGCTGTGCACCGAGTATTCAAACACATCTACGCACTACGCACTCTATTATCAGGGATTCCCCTAACATTAAATGAACGGATTTGATGATGTTGTTCTCAAGTTGTCAATCGTTACATCTTTCACAGCATAACATGAGTTCTTTCATCTAGTTTCGTTGGGTTATTAATAAAATTAGGTGCTCATTTCATGTAGTTTTTATTTTGTTATACTTCGTTCCATTTTGTGTAAAAGTGTTAACTCTTATAAAATAATTTCAAATTGAATCTAATAAAATGACCTGTTGTAAGCGTGAAAAAAGTGATATTTATTTTCGACCGCTGGAAATGTACAACAAACAAATGGATAAAAGGCATCGTCTAACACCTGAAAAGTTACCTTTTTGAACAAAGCCTGTGCTTCTTTCAAAAGATCAAAAATTTGCCGGTGGTAAATTTTAATTAATAAATCTCGTAGTAAAAAAGAATAGTGGTGTATTATTTATTACCTTGTTGAATTATTCGTACACATATTCGTATTCGCCGAATAGTAGGTTTGATATTCGTATTCGTATTCGTGAAAGTAGTATTCGTTGCATCACTAGAAAAAATGCGTGACACGTATCATAATTTCATAGATCCTGTATTTATTAATTTATCGTTCGTTTGCAATGTATTATTTATATAATCATTTCATTTGAATCTGTTTTTTTATAAACGGGAAGACTGAGAAATGCATAGAAAGGAATGTAATCTGTTTTCTAGAAATAGTAAAACTGAGAAATATATCGAAAGGGAGGTAATATATGTTTTCTAGACACAGAAATTCTAAAAATGGCAACAAAAAGAAAATAACCATTAGAAATGATTAATTAACAAGACAACTCATTCAGCATCTGAACGCGTAATTTCCGTGTCGTCCACGTTTTTAAAGATAAATGGGGTTCCATACCCAAAAATAAAATGTTAGCTTATTTCATAATTCCTCTCTTGTATAACCTATCTGAAGACCTGTAGACATTGCTATAACTTCCAAGTGAACATTTATCCTCATTATATATATTATTTTATCTTTATCTCATAATTGCCCCACACCAAAAACCTTGTAAAAAAAAATCTATTTTAAATTTTATCATTTTATTCGACTCATATAAAAACGAATTAAATATTCAAAATCGATATAAGTTACCGTAATAATAGAGTTTTTGCAAAAAAGTTAGAAATATTTTTAAAAAATGCACACTTTGATATTGCATATCTCCATAACTATTGATATATTATTAGATTAGGTCATGGTTGCTTGAACATTTTCGACTCATATCAAGCCAGGAATCTATACCTGTAAAACTTTTGCTACTAGCTATGATAATACCTGTATAATAATACAACTCATAAAACAATACGAGTTACTATTTGATTCTGTTGATGAGATTTTTCGAAGTGAACTTTGGTGAAAGATGTGTCAACATAACACGCCAACTCAACCAAGGGGTCGTTCATTGAATTACTCGGACCACAAAATAGAGTAATTAAAGGAACAAACGATCCAGTATTCATAGATTTGTGTATGATGAATGAGAATGTGTTCGATGTGTGCCCCGCATAACTTTGAGTAGCTAAACAGCCCACATTTGCCTTGAAAAGCACCGAAATTAAATCAATACGAAAATATTGTTTTTATATTAATACAAAAAATTATTATTCAGAAACAGACATGGAAAAAAATAGTTATTTTTAAAGAAGACATACATACATCATTGTGAACTTGCAACATCAGAACATCGTTCTATCAATTGGTAAAATATACAGAAAAAATCGACTACCGAAAAAAATGTGGTTAGCACCGGATTGGAAGTATTTCGGTTTCCTATCCCGATGGTAACCAAATATTTTTTCGAACCATAGATTTTTTCTGTATGTTTTTTTAATCAATAATGTGTTTTAAATAGCCAAACCTGACAAGATAAACTCTGCCTATTTATTTTCCCGCTTAATTGCATAGGGTATTTGTATTTCAAATATAATTTTACTTAGCAAAGACATTTGTAGGACCCATTTGTAAGTTCCAAAGACTGCTATATGTGATCATGTTATAAGAATGCTATACAGCATGACAATGACCATGCGAGTCCCCCATCTGAACCCCCTGAAGCATTGGAAAGTGAGCGGAGTAAAGAAGGCCATTGTCAAATTCCACCATAGAGCGAGCGCATGAATCTACTACAAATCGAGCTCGCGCCTACAAATTATAAATTATTAATCGAATCATTAAATATTTATGACCCAAAAATATGCAAACAAAATTGTGACACTAATTATTATTTACTCGTATCACAAAGCCTACATTGCCATCAAAATGTTTGGAATTATTCAAACAGTGTTATACAATGGCATATTGTTGAACAAAGTAAATAAATCACAAGGTTTTCTACATTAAACTCAACATCAGCAAACAAGAGCAATAAATAAATTATTACATACTAAAATATTCTTAGTATTCTACTAGTTATAAATATATTGATATTATCTATTAGTTACAATAAATCAGTAAATAAGATTTTAATTTAACATAATATAATAAAAATATATTTTCATATCTAAGATTCTGGAAACCGAAATTGATTAAGTGAAAAATATATGAAATTTAATATACTGTTACAAATCAAAATAATTTAAAAATTGATTTCAAACATGTATCGCTTATTTAATTTGAAGAAAATTACATTTTTTAAATGCTTACTAGCATAGTCTCAAGCACTAAAAAACAGCAAAAAACATTTAAAAATCTAATTAATATAAATTAACTTTGTTTAAACCACTTATTTATTGAAAAAAATCAACATGTTTCAAAGCCAATGGCTTCTTCATCAGGAAAACAAAAATAATATTTAAAAATCGAAGTATAGATCAAAAAATTAAAAAGTTATATATGGAAAATAATAATATAAAGTACCTAATTAATATGAAAATAAATTTAAAAGATAACTATTTGCAAAAAGGACCTGATTATTTATAATATTCAATTTACTATTTACACACTTTCTTATTTCCAAAATTGAATTTAAAATGCAAGAAGATTTCCTTGATACGTAATTCCAGATAGCATGCAACATAATTTATAGACAACGTGTGAGATAAATTTGATTTTATAGTGAGTCTGGCTAAATGGCCTAATCGACAATGCGAATAAATCGTACTGATTTTAGCACGTACGAAACACAAAAGTTGTGCAACTGTTTAAATTAGAAAATCAATCATTTGGCTTTTAGGGTAATACCGTTATTAACACTTTATAGTAAAAGATAGATTTGAATTTTTTTACTGTATTGTACTTTTATATATGAAATGTATGTGAAAATAATGGCATTGTAAAATGAATAGGTACAGCGTTTTTAATTACACAAAATCGATAATTCTTTCAGTTCACTGAATACAATATTTTAATTTTTAAAACATCATAAACAATTTTGTAAAATAACTTGATAGTATTTTATAATATAATATTCATTAATGAGTAAAAAATCTATTGGTATTTATAAAAATCTCGAATTCAGATCACAAATATAGAATGAGATTAAGAGATTGTGTTACAAATTATATTTTTCGCTCTGTTAATCCTTATAAATTTATTAAAGTATTTTTATTAACTAAGTAAATTATAAATTACATTTAGGAAACATATTTGACCCAAAGAACTGACAATTTGCAATATACGCTAGCGGTATTCTAATGGATCAGGTAAGTTTTCAATTCAAATTAATCTTTACGAACATACATGTCTGAAAAACCAATTATCTATTCTAAGAGGATCACGATACGACACAACATCAGACTATATAAAAATCTCAATTTACAATTAAATGTCTGTACAATTTTTTTAAAATTCAACAGCAGACTTAACGATATATCTAACGGATATTTAAAAAAGGAAAAAAATTTGCAATGAGTAGAAAATTGGGTCGGTAACTATCTACATGATAAAAACCCATAGTTAACACACTTTGACTTTAGTATGTAACACAAACCGCCGAGAATGAGAATATCAGTTTGGAACTTTTTGTTTTCGGAAAAGATTTTGAAAACATACAACGCCCAAAGGCACTCTTGGCCCGGCTCTAGTTTCAAACTTTACTCTCAAACAAGTTAAATTTGAATTTGTGCGAAAAAACTTGCGAAAAAAATACTAGACCGCAATAATTTATTTTACGTTGCCTAAATCTGAAAATACCTCTCCGTGAATTTGACGGAGGTATTCGAATATAAGAATAAACAGTCTGAATATTTGATGAATCTGATTTTTATTTCAAAATCCAAAAACTACTCTTATACGATATTCTTCATACATTTTACATTCCAAAGAAACCCGTGGAGATCTCCGCTTGGGAGCCGGAAAATATCGGAATGTAAAGAAATATGATTTCTGGAATTCTGAAAGTGGTATAATACTAATATAATATATATACATACATAAAAGGCGTAGAATAGAAGACAGAAAATCACGAATTTTTTTATAAAATACAATAAGCTGTATATATCTATATTTCATTCAATATTGAAATTATTTTCCACTACTTCCATAAATCTCTACCGTAATATTTATGTTCGCTTTATTTCTGAAAATATGTACCTGATTACATAAATGTACAGCTTACGGCACTTGTGTGATACCAAATTCTTACTATTTTCAAACTAAGTTAAACGCGTATACAGTGGTGCAGTTCCTTGGTATTCACGGGACACGTGATATTCTACATCCATACAAATTGTGTTTCGGAAAATTATGTTGAAATGAAAATTAAAAAAAAATCTAATTTATATATTTTGATACGTAAACGTAAGCTATAAAACGAAATAAAAATAAACAATAAATCACTGCAATAAGTGAAAAAAGGACTAGCTTGCTAGTCTTTCTTTCATACCTCTACTAGGTAAGTGTCTTAATCACCCACAATACTTACTTCTCATCATTTTTCGGGGTTGAGGATGGTATTGGATGTACTCTGGAGAAACTGCTTTTAAGGGTCTCCACCCGTCGTGTGACGGAAAATCTCCAAAGTCGTAGAATGCTTGATGATGTTATTATCTCGATAAAACAAGTATAAGTCATACATAAGTACTATTACAAAGACAATGATAGGTACTCGAAGGGCGACAGCCTCCGGCTTACGTCGGGGATCGATGGAAGACTGACATATAGGGCGGTTGCTGCTTTTTATATGATTTGCGATCAAAGAAATGTAGCTGTGTGTGTGGATAAATCGTCGGAATTGCTGACGGTGCAATGACCTGTAGAGAGCTCGTGTACCTTGCTTGTGCCTCGATTGGCTTATGCGGCATTGGTGTGTATGTGTGTGTGTTAATTGGTGGTTTATGAATTGTGGTGTGAAATGCCACACATTTTATAAAACATTTTGAAAAACAAGTTATTCATATAGCATTTTGGTGGTACGTCGGTCAGTATCCGTGTATGTGTTATAAACCAACTTATAACAAATCAAAAAATGATGTTATTTTGAATTTTAATATACGTTGCTGTAATGTCCATAACTAGTATCTTTATAAAAAAAAATGTATAAAATAATTTTTGTATATAATTTTGGTATATAAAAAAAATTATAAAAAATACTAAAGAAAGCGTAGCATTTAGTATAAAATGCTTACGATAAACATTCCAAGCTGTATAATTCTCCTACAAACCATTACGGTACGTTCTGAAACATGTGCCACCTCGTATAAATACCAAATCCATGGGAAAAAACTAGCACAAAGATTAATAGAGGTCTCGTAAAAAGCTTTTATTCGACTTTGAGTGTACATACAAAGAGGCACCTGGTTGAAGTTTGGAAGAAAAGGGGTATTTTGTACACATAACAGAAACGAGTCCCAGATAAATAAGAAACCTTTATAGGTGAAATAATAGTTATTTTATGACGGGTAGGGAAAATTCTAAGAGAAAAGAGTATTAAAATTATTATTATTTAGTACGGTATCATATTTAAAATATTTTATATATATATAAAAGACAGTGAAGTAATTTTCAGGTAGATTCATGCCTAAATTATTATGAGTCGAAAATGTTATAATAAAAATAGTCATAAATAAAGATGAGCGGTTACAACGTTTGCATTTTATATTTATTTCTTAATTATCTTCTGTAAAACGTCGGATTATCATCTAAGGTCCTTCGCAAGGCATAGTTTATATAGATTTCATATCTGATGATGATACCTTTATATTTTTTAAGTGGAATATTAAGCAGTATTACTTTTAATGTATTTACGACATTCTTCCGAATTATTTAGCATACACACTAGAATACGCCTGAAAATTATTAGTCAAATGTATATTGACCAGTATACATTTTTAAATGCATTTATAATTATCACTCTGTGGACGAAATCCAGTAGTTCTGTTCTCAGAACATACATATAAAAATATTGTTATGCATTTATAATTAATTGATTATAATATTGTCTTTATATAATTATAATCCGACACTTCGCCTGCTTGCTGCTTGGGAGGTGTCAAGTGTCAAAAGCGATGAAGGAACGCATTTATATGCTAATTATATTACGTTCATATTAAAACTGTAATTCCTTATCAAATACAACAACTTAGTCAAACTAATTGCTATGCATGACGAAAATGTACATTTTAATAAGCCTTCACCCATCAGCGCTGGCACGAGCCGTCCGAAAATTATCGTGAACCACCCCAAGTTTCCTGAAATGCGACTTTCGGCTCCCGCAGCGCAGCTATAAAGAATCCAGTGGCGTCCAAATAACACCATTTTAATGGAGACCCACTCAGACGCAATTAGCTCGGGTAATTTGTATTCGCGGCAATAAATAATAATTCCTCGGTGGCCTGGCATTATTAAGGGTCGCGTCTTTTCGGGCTACCCCTTTCTTTACATTCCGAGGGCTTTGTCGGCGCCCTAAATGGATAAGACACTTAAATGTTAAAGATTCAAAAATCTTCTCCAAGTGCGCAAAGAAAAATTTAGCTCATAAAACAGCCATGAAAGCAACCAATGTATTATAAAATGTGTATATGTTAGTTCCTTCCCGAATCTCTAGTCATGCGAATACACTTGATTGGAAAACAGAAAATATTTAATATAATTAATAAAAATACTTTGTTTTCACCACCTTACATGTTTAAAATATTAACATGTTCAGAGCCAATAGTCCCTTCGTCAGGATACAATGCATATTAACAAATAAAAAATAAAAAATCGAAGTATAGACAATAAAAATATAAATAAATAATAATTAAGTACTAACATGAAAACAAATTTAAAAGATAACTATTTGTAAAACGGACCTGGTTATTTATAATATTCAATTTACTATTAACACATTTTTTTATTTTATTATTTCTAATTTATCAAATTGTAATTCTGTATACTTTGTATAAAATTTTTATATCCTTATTAATATCAAAAGAATAATCCATAACCAAAGATGATTCGCAAATTCAATATACTTACTAGCAAATTAAAAATCAAAAATCTGAATACGAGTGCGAATAGAGCCTTATTGGCGACCCTCAAGTCCAGGGGGAGTAATACTGCCTTCTCGTACCGGAAGTTCCGGTATCGATCACGGCCTATTGGACTGGCGAAAATAAAAATAAAATATATTTACATCTGTCATTGATATTGTGACTGACATGTGGAGATTTTTTTCAAATAATTATTGTTATATTAACACACTATACTACCCTAATACTAACGCATGTTTTTTGCGCAGTAGTGTAGTATAACATTTTAATTCAATGGATAGCTATCTCTACTCACACAAACCTATTGTTAAAAATATAAATATCTCGTTACCAAGGGCGACATCTGTACGGGTATATGCGAATGACAACATTTTCACTACAGGTTCCGGTAGTAAAACACAACTCACATATGAACAAGATGTGCAAGTTAAACACATAGACAACTTCTAAAAATTTGATAGATGTGGTAGTATATCATGATTGGAATTGGTGAAAGTTATACAATATAAAGTGATCCCTATGAACACCCAAAAAGACTTCCGTATCTACTTTCACATATAAAGATAGTTCTTCTCTACGAGACATCTATAATACATACCTATATTGATTATTGATATTCCCCATGGACAAAATGCAGTATTTCGTCCTAGGAAATTTAAGCATACTCAATATATTCTGAACACGTAAAAACTATTGTTATTTAGAATTCATAATACATTCTAAAAATATTTTTAAAATGCAGGACTCCATTTTTTTGCTAAGAAGCAATTAAAAACCTTTTGCAGTCGGGTATAATCGTTTTTATTTCAGTGCCAAATCCATAATTGTTTCAGCTTTGAAACAATTAAATTATTACTTTGGAAAATTAATTAAATTCAAATCTGAATATGCAGACAGCGAATTTGCATTCCGTACGTTTGATAAATTTATATAATATGCAAAGCATTTCGCTTAATAAAATAGTACGTCGAAAAGCAAAAAATAAACTTATTCAAAAATAAATCCAATTCACACATAACACGTTCATTAAGCGTGGGCAGGAAATCGTACATTTTTGTTTTACTTTAATTCACCCTTATTATAAAATACATCTAACTACCAGTGCTTTAGTAAACACAAGTAGACATATCCACTCGCTTGCCCCAGTCTCAAAAATGTAATTAAACTTTTACGTATTTAAAAGATTTTTAAAAATAAGACTATGACATCAATTACTATCTCTGTACACTTATACATACATAGAAAATAATGCAATTATGGTAAATTCTTGATTATGCGACTGTCTATATTCCTGGGCAATCCTGACTATGTTATAAATATTAATTGATAAAAAAAAATTTTAAAAGCGTCTTATTAGTGTATTTTTCTGTCGCTCAGGCGGTTTAGGCATATTGATGGAATGAATGTAGAAAGAATGATATATGACGAATAGTTGACGATATAACAAATCGTATACTGGAAGATGGTCTTGTTAGGAGCCTCAACAATGGCGAACGACGAACAGCGCGAAGATGTATGAATGTGGATGAGTCGAGAGTTGTGTGACGTCACAGAAGAGTTAGCACTCCATATTTTTTGCCTTTCCTTCAGGGTAAATGGCGTGATAAGTTAATTAGTTCGTATTAACGACAGAAAACAGTTCAAAATATAATGGTGAAATAGAATTTTAATTATCTTTCTTAAGGCACTCCCTCCGCTGGCCTCCAAATATGAAAAAGATTATAAAGTCTTAGCAAATCAAAAACAAACAACCTCACCACACAAAACTCTTCTAAATTCCACGGACCGGCTGCAATGCTCTAATTCGTATTACGACATTTTAATTATTCACTCACGCGACGAGCGCCGGTATTCCCCGCGGTGCCTGTGAAATACGCGGATCATCCCTCTTTTTACAAATTCCACGACCTTAAGAAGGAATCTGTCTCCCTTCGGGTGCGCATCTCGACCCTCGAGTTAGGATGATTCAAATTGATGCGGACTCGCATCTGATTTGACGAGTCACAATTAAATTAATACATCTTATTCAATAACCTCTTACGGAATTATTTCACAAGTTTTCTTAGACGGAGCCGTGATTTGGGATAGCGAAATAAGGGAACATGATTGATGAAGAAAATTATGATAAACTCGACAGAAAATCTGACAATGAGAAAATATTATATTTCTTATCAAATTATATGAACAAATGAATTCCTGGAGAGGCCCTGAAACTAAGGAACAACAAATCAGTAAAACTTATGACGTATTATCGAGAGTAAAATGACGAACAAGAACCTTCTGGAAATACTAATTGTTAGAAATTAACAATTGTTATAAAACTCATTATTATTTAATAATTATTTTTTTATAATCTTATAAGAACTACAGTACAGAAATAATTAATATTTTACATACTATATATATACATAATTTTATAAGCTTTTTCAACGTTGCATTCTTTTGGTTATGTATGCTTTTATATATTTGTTTGAAACTAAAACTGAAACTATTATAATAGTGAAAACTTTATAATACAGATGGCACTAGACTGTAGTCGAGTAGGTACCTATTTCATTAGTAAAGTACTTAAACCACGCCATGATTAGATTGGTCCATAAAATGTTCAATGCATTCAAGTGTTTCGTGTTCGTACAAGATTTTAATAGGATGATGCATTAAGAATTACAAATTAAGAACCATAATGCTAATCATTTATTAGAGTACGCAGTAGTAGAATACATGTTTCAATGCCATTCATTTAATGTATATAATATAAAGTATATATAAAAAAATAATGTATATAAATAGGTGTAACTTGCATATGTGCATTTATATATAATGTCATGTACCTATGATGTGTATCAGTATATGATGTATCACTAAAAGTGGAGACCTATAATTGGCCCTCTATATTATATTAATGTTTTCTATGCTTCTTTGTTGTGCTGTTGGTCTTCCGTGAATATTAAATAAATTAAATAAATCATAAAATCCCAAAAACATTTTACAACATAAAGAATATTAATTATTTGGCCACTTAGATTATGAAGTAAAATATGAAAATACGAGTTATGAACTAATTTGATGTAATTATTACAAAAAAATCTTATTCGACTATAAAAACTGTCGTAAAAACATCTTTATATAAGTTTACTCAAATTCTATAAAGCTACTTATGGCATGATTCATAGCAGCATTACATAATTTTTTTATAAAATGGCTTTTGTGCCTCGGACGAAGAATAGGAGTTATCAAAGTTTATTATTAGGAATTTACTTTAAATAAATTTAGAAGTTGGATATTAACTAATTGGGTATTAGATGAAAAAGATATCATAAATTAAACACACTACAGAAAGTTTTGTGATGTTTTTAAATTTTATAAAAAAAAGTTGATATTACAAGAATATTATCTGTTTCCCAAAATAATTTACCCGAGTTATTTGTTAACATTAATTATTTATATAATAATATACGTTAGACTTCTTTTTAATTAGTGTTCTGTATATTATTACTAGTTATGTTCTAATATAATATAGGAATATAATATTCCCATCTTTTTTTAATTTAATTTATTATACCCTCTTTTAACAAAAAATTATATATTATTCAAAGCAATTCTATAAGTGAAGTAAGTACTATTTCTTTTTATTATATTATTAAACAAGTATATTTTAATAAAATAAAAGTGTAAGTATTGATCGCAATCTTTAAAAATTCTCCTCGAAATGACCTTCCATAAAAAACTTTGTGTAAAGCTTCTTTAGCTATTCTTGACCTCTTTTCAAGCCCTAATATAGGGTCCAGCATCAGAGTTGACGTCTACCAAAAGAGGTCAGTTTCTTTGCATACAAATAAATATTTAAATGTAAGCATTATTAGCCATATATAAGGCTAGGATTAGGTCAGATAATTGCATTAAAATAGGATTGGCACACATACAGCTGCATAGTGCGTGTTGGAAACACACACAATTAAAAGGTTTTTATTAAGTCTGGACAAAAAATAAATTAATATTTTCGATATATGTAAGGCTCCGTCCACAATATTATAATTTTAATGTTCTCGTTATTATGTTAGCGTAGCGACAACCTTTAACGACAAAAATTATAAAGGGCAATTAAAACCGATTGCGGTGCGATTCTACCCTTTTGAAAACAAAGTTTTAAATTATCATCGTCAACTATGTACATACATACGTATCTAACATGGCAAAGTAATAAATATAACATGTAATTATAAACAATCAAAGGTAAATAAGATTAATTTAAACTGAAATTACAACATAAATACCTATACTCGTCTTCTGGTTTGTGTCTTCTGGGGTATTGTGCCGTGTTTTTACGACCTTTCTGGCCGACGTTTCGGATCCCTTTGCAGGGTCCAACATCAGGGCTGATGTCCCTGATGGACCCTGCAATGGGATCCGAAACGTCGGCCAGAAAGGTCGGAAAAACACGGCATAATACCCCAGAAGACACAAAACAGAAGATTCTGAGTGGTCGTGAAAACCTAAGAACATTCTTAACCTCTACTCATGCATGCACGCAGGTCTTTCCATTTAAGAAAGACAATCAAATTAGCATGTGTAAGCCGTGCATACGATGCACGTTGTTTCGTTATATTTGTGTTTACGGGTATAAACACCTACATACACATACTGATTCGATTGTCTTTCTTAAATGGAAAGATGCGTACTCGAATACAACAACTCAAAATTATTGCAGCTTAAAGAAGATTTGCCCACCGGAACGTTATTCTAAGTTCATCAACATAACAATCCACGGTGGCCATGCATTCACCACCAGATAGCTGAAGACGTCTCCAGGAAGTATCTGTCTTCCTTATAAATCCGTATCAGAAAGCTCCCCGGGATTATTTCTCATCCCAGGTTGTATCCCGCATAGAATCTTTATAGATAAAATAAACCTCCAATTAAACATACTTACTGAAATGTAAAAAAATAATTTTCGGCCAAAAATGTTTGCCTCTCTCTGCAAATAAATGGTGGGCGCTTACGTCATTGATATAGACGTAAAAAATATGTTGTTAATAGAAGTAGGCGCCTACGATTTTATTTGGAGAGTGAGGCAAAAAAAATTTGGCCGAAAATTTATTTTTTACTTTTTAGTACACTTATATAAGTGTGTTTTTTTTTAAAAAAATGTTTCATGTTATATAATTTTCTGCTTTTTAGTCTTAATATAACCCAGCGTACAATATCACTTCAGTAGGAATCTAGGGCCGTTGAGTCACATCTCACTTTCATTTTTTTTTGTTTATAAACAAATATTTTTTAAACAGTGCCTTAATGGAGGTTATTTTATGACCCTTGGATAGATACCTATTCACTTGATAAATTTACTTACTAGTTAAGTCACCTGTAATCATTTTAACAATGATTGTTGATTATCAAACATTTTTTTGAGTGTGGGATAAGGGAATCATCACTTTATTCTCACGATATTATTAACACTTTACCAGAGGTGGTATCGCAGCCCTAAAACAGTTAGAGTATTGTGGGTAATTTAAAAAAAAACAATATTTCGAAAATATGCCTACATTTTTGTCTGACTCTGAACCTCGGAAAAACAAAAACGCGAACAAACAACTATTATTAAAAAATATCACGCGCCATTTGAATCCGTATTTGAAAAATAAATCTGTTCTTATTCCGTTGAAAATATTTAAAATAGAATTTTCAGTCGTCCCCGCCTCCGCGGAATCCTAAATCTCTATCGGGTACATCTTCTCGAATATCAATGGGACGTTTACACAAATAAATCCGCGACAAGTATCCGAGAGAACTGTCGCGAGAGGGGTCTTTTTATACATTCGCGATAATATTGCCTTTTTAAGTGTGCCGTAAAGTAAAACGTCGTATTGGAGAACGATGGGAAGGGTGAATAAAAGACATTCAAATTGACTTGAATCAACTAAACATGCAAAAGCCTTGAAAATTAAAAGCGTGCATATTTCTGAAAAATGAAATATATTTATAAATTTCGGTGACAAAAAAAACTATAAGTAGTTACATCTTTTATACATCAGTATTATTACTCATGACGATGACATTGTTTACTGCAATACTTCATATATGGTGTATTAAAGCAAAGGCAGCAATATCCACAAAAAATTAATCGAGGATTAATAATTTACAATGTACTGAATTCGAGATTTCTTAAGAAATATAGCCTAAAAATTTATAGGAAACATGATTTCGGAAGGGACAGATACTAATGATAATGCCCTCATAAGTTGAAACGCGTCTCAGAAAATTAAAAAGGTAGAACTTAAAAAACAGGTGTTTTTATTTCCATATGTGGGACAGATATATAAAACCTCTAATTCAATACATTTAAACCAGTATACTTTAGCCTTTGTACCCCATATATATGAGTTGAAATGTTAAAAGACGTAGTTTGGGAATGTAAAAATTAGGGAACATTATAAACAAAATATGTGAACAACAATACAAACATGTGAACAATATCATATAAAGATATATTACGTGCAACAAAATGATGAATGATATATAATAGAAGGATGAATGATATATAATAGATGATATATAATGAAAAATATATAGTCAATGCATTCTATATATTCCAATCAATTTGTTAAGAAATCGAGGAGGATACGTCTTAGATTTCTTAATGGCCCTCTCGGAGAATCGATTCGCATGACCAAAATATGAATAAAAAATCTGGTATTTATCTTGAAGCGAAAGCCGTATAAAGTAGGTGTCGGTAATGTAAAATGGTTCCAAGAATAAAAAAATTAACGGTTCATTATATTTTAAAAGCAGTCATTCGGGTAAATCAGAATTCCCAGTACTACTTATGGATTTATGGTAAAAAAAATATGCCGTTAGCTGTAAGTGTAAATAAAATTTACAAATACATATTTGTAATAAAAAATGGTTGTTAAAAGAGCGAGGGTTGGAATAAAATCCACAAATCACTGCTTAATCAATGAACAGTCATTCCCTTTAGCAGAACATGGTACGTCGTGTCCCTGGGGGTAAAGAAACATAACTTCACCAATGTACACACATTCACATTAATATTGTGACAAATGGAAACAAACTAATTCAATTTTCATTGTTCTTTGGTGAATAACTGAGAAATATGTAATTTTATGTAGAAAAATAACAAAGCTAAAATGATTAAATCTAATTTAGTTTGGCCGAGGGAACTTTGAATCAGCAAATTGTCATAAATTTAAAATACAAGATTAACGACGATTTTACATAATAATACGGTTATAGCACTGTCCAACATTTTCAAGATTTATTTATTTTAAGATTTAAAATAAATTAATTCCATTACACAGTTTGTATTTGTAATGGACTGACTGTGGTTGCAAAAGATATGTGCATTCATTTTATGGGCCTCAACACAACTAGCGGGACCGCAGGTGTAGTCTGACGGCGACAAACGTAATATTTTATTTGGGAATCCAAATAGCTTGTTGATAGTAGGACATAAATCAATAATATGAGAACAAAAAAATTGAGTCATTTATATGATTCCTCTGAATTACCATGGACTAGTGAGAACGATAATTAATATAAATATTAAATAATAATATTAACGAAGTAACAAAAAGTAAAAGTAATTTTCCCGAAATCACCAGCTTGCTATCCTTCCACGTCCCATTCAGATCTACCAGACGGAGCTACTTCTTTTCCCTTTTAACCTATCACACCAATAATAGGAAATCCTTTCCCATTCCACGTTTATGCTCTGAGTATAATGAACTTATCAATTAAATAGATATTTTTAATACTAAATATGAAGAGTATCATCGTATCGTGAGACAGATATTGGAGACTCGTCACCCCTCCCGACAATGTGCATTATATACATTATACGTATTACTAATTACTATTACTATTTTCTTTTACTTTTTCTCCTTATTATCACTGAGTTTTATCTATGTCTGTTTAATTAATATTGCTTATCATTATCTTATCTGTGTCGTTCTATAATTTTGGAAGACATATACCTACTTTTTTATTATTTTCTTAAAATGTATTTATGTCTTCCTGTTGGATGACCAAATAAATAAAATAAAAAAGAAAATTAAAATGTTTAACACATCCAGATGGAGACGGAAGGGAGAAGATGAGGGTTGATGGGATGGGATGGATTAAAATCTGTATATAATATAAAAATGTTAAGAGTCTTTATATTGTAATTTGATTCGACAATTGTAGGACCAAAAATGTACGCTCGTTAAAAGCTGTGTAGAATGTAGAAAAATATATAATGTCTGGAGTTTGAATTTCAGGCAGTTTGCAAGACTAAAAGTGAGGTTATGTTTTGATTGATCTAGACGGCACTTGAATTTATAATCATGTGGACACTTTTGAATTTAGAAAGATAATGTCCAGCATCTCTCCAAGTACGTAAGATGGTTTGAACGCATTCACATCACACGCATAAAGTAGCAGGGTGTATTTTGACAGGCTAAAAAGGATCAAAAAATAAATTTAGTCTAACTTGATTATACGTTTCCAATAGCCTCCCGAGCAAAAGGCGGCCGTGACGACATAAAAATAAAATACAGTACATGGTGGCGGCCATTAGCCCGGCTTGCCGCAGATGACTAAGTATCGGGATATCGTTAGGAGAACTATTCAATAAGTGCCGCAGTGGATTTCAATGACCATTGTAGGAGAAGGGCCAATTCTTGCCGATGTAGATAGACTCGTAAATCGATGTATTCCACTCTGGCAGGGATGAGGGAGGGCGGAAGGAAAGGGACGGAGATGCAGAGGAACCAGAGCCGGCGGAATTGTCGGCGCTAAAGGGGAGTTCGTAATTTGATAGACGACGAATATCACTTTCTTTCATTCGTAAATACTAGCTGAATTCGGGACACGCCAAAAAAACGTCCACCGAAATGGAGACTTAAGATATAATAAAAATATAACATTTTCTACCCGACTACACTCTGATTTGTGTGAATGTTTTTACATAAATGTTCGACATAACATCTTTAAATTTCTACGTAGGTAGGTATCCCAGTAACATACATTGATTATGTGCAAGTTATTAATTTTCTAATATTTATTTATTTAAAATAAAGAAATTCTTAATACATAATATAATATACAACAATAAGATAGAATTATTATTTTTAATATTTAAAGAATTAACTTTATGATCGGTCATTACAATAAAATGATAGTGATGTTAGGATATAACCACTTACTGAGATTTTCAATCTACCGGTTTCGAGACGTACCCGTCTCTGCGTCAGAGACGGGTACTTCTCCATGAATCTATACCACCTTCACAAGCATGTAAGTGATACCACACAACACAACCATAATGCTATTCACATACTAACACCTTCACATGCGTGTTAATCTGACCGATGGCTAACATGAACTAAGCTAACTTTTTTGCGTTTTAATCGATCGCTGCATCCACTCGCCTGCCCCGCATTTTAAAAAATATAGTTAGGATTTACCCAAAACAAACGAACGACCGCGAGATGCGTGAACGCATTACCAAGAATTTACCGCAATTAATTATTTTCTATGTAGGTAAGTGTATAAAGATAAATAATTCTTTGTCATAAATATGAAAACTGATAAAGTGAAAAAATCGTGTTTATTTTTATTATGATCAGTTTTTTTACTTTAATTTAAATATATAATAAATAAATGTTAAAATACATTTTTGGACATGACAGCTTTAAGGGATCTTACGCAAGTCTACTATTTTGAATTGGAGCAAACGACTGAGTATCATCAGCCTGTACATCCGTAAACGCCTTTTATAATTTTTTCAACCAGTTTTGTGATGTCTGAATCCAAATTAGTCGGGCAATTTCTTTTTTGTCATATCATATTATTCTATGTAATAGTAATATGTGAAAGTAACAATATATTTTTCTGTAAATGTTTTAATGTTTTAAATTTAATAGGGCTATGATTTAAAAATGATGCGATATTACGGGATTATTACATCTCAATTTGTAGGCGAACGTTTAACAAAGGGCGTTAATTACCCTCACGCCGGCCTGGTAAGGTTGAAGCACAAGTGAAATGGACCGAGACAGATAACAAAGAGGGATGGAATAGACGATCACAGAGGGTTAGGCGGACAGACCGCTGGCTTCTGCGGTCCCAGCACCCCATCCAGTAGAGGATCTGGACGATCAGGCGAAACCGCAGTAGCAAATGTTACCCCGGGGTAGTTGACACTCTTCGATTAAATGGGCCGGGAGATTGACAGGAGATTGGAAAAGTTTTTGGATCAAGTCTTAAATTTTTGATAACCGTCTGAAAAGTTTCCCATTTTAGTGTTGAAAGCCTTTAGAACTTAACAATCTATCATCGTAACACTCAGAAAATTTAAAGTCAATATAATTTCCTTTCTAAAAACCGATATACTAGAGTTTCAATTAATATGTCTTATCATATCATAAATGAGAGCAATAATACCAAAAAAATCTATCAGCTATACATTGCAATATGTAACGTCAGAATCCTATACTCACATGATCGCTTCTTAGAACTAGAAGAAGCCATAAATCGAATAAAATATGATGTAAAAGGAATTTCTGAAATGAGACGACTTGACAACAAAATAGAAGAGTACGAACAACTTTGTACTCTGCTATAAAGGACATACAGGACGTACACCGCGTAAATATGAGATAGGTTTCATTATAAACATGTCCCTTAAAAATAACATAGAAAGCTTCACTGGAATAACATAACGCGTCGCAACACTCGAACATGAATAATCAAGGTTACATGTTATCCATCATAAAAGTATACACACCAACAGATGCAGCGAGCGAATTAGAAGACTACAATAGTGTAAAATCCGAGTCATCATCCAGTGGTAATCCAAGTCATCATCAAGTGGTAAATATCGATAGGAAGACGCCGAATCGATACAAACGTAACTCAGCTGAATCGTTCTGTACGGCGGTGAATATACTTAGTCCTAATCGCCAATATGATCGCCGACCTCCAATAGGAGATGGCACTATAAGAAGAAGAATTATAAATATGGGGTATAAAAGCAAAGGATTTCCATATATCCAAAAAAAGTTGAGTGTAGCCATAGCCTCCTCGGACCCAGTCGCCGATAGGAGACAAATCGAGAAAAAAATCTCGCGGATCAATGTTTGGCAAGACAAGGCAAGACAAGGCAAGACAAGGCAAGACAAGAAGAAAGACAAGAAATCAAGAATTGTCAAGACGAATAGGAATGAACTGGGCTGCTTTTGGCAAACTCAAACATATCTTCGAGAACAAAGAGATCCCAATTAGCCTAAAAAAGAGCCTTTGAATCATGCATACTGCCAGTGATGACGTATGGAGTGGAGACTATGGCCCCCTACAAAGAAAAATGTAGAAAAGCTCAAATGACGCAACGATCCATGGAGAGATCCATGCTTGGAGTAAGCCTAAGAGATTTAGAAATGACGAAATTAGGCGCAGAACTTGACTAGTGGATATCATGGATCGTGTAACGAAGCTAAAATGGCAATGAGCAGGACATGTTGTAAGGCAGGATGGTAGGATGCTACAAAATGGTATCCCAGAGTTCTGAAATGGAGACCTTGGGAGAATAAAAGGGGCATCGGAAGATCTCAAAAGAGATGGGTCGACGATATAGCCGCTGTGGGGGAAAATAAATGGCTACAATTAGCAAACAACAAGGAAGGATGGAAAGAGAAAGAAGAGGCCTATATCCAGCAGTGGAGAGACGAAGGCTGATGAAGAAGAAGAAGAAGAAGAATGTTTGGCTTGTGTCCTTTTACAAATTAGTTACTATCTGTTACTAACCATCAATAGATATTATTAGTGGTGATATTATTTTAAGAACTGTAAAAAAATTTTCGATAAAGATGAATTAAAGAGCCGACTTGGATTATCTTTTGCGTCCGAGGAGGATAGGGGATTATTAATTTAGAATGTACTGAATTTGAGATTTTACAGGAAATATACCTATAAATTTATTGAAAACATGATTTTGGAAGGGATAGATAAATAAAATCTATAATTCAGTACATTTAAATCAATCCTCGGAGACTGCATTCAAAACATTTATTTTTAATTTTTGGATATTGCCGCTTTTATATCCCAAAAATGGAGCAGTTTATTTATTAATAAATAAAAATGATTGAAAATCAAACTCACGGTTGGAAGGGATGTCCAGTTTTTAGATTGAGCGCTTACTAGAAGAATAAAGTTGTAATTGGTCCCTGAAGGCCCCACTTGCCAAGCCGCGTTATTTCTGACCGTCATTTACCGTAAAAATATTGTAGCTAACATTGCACTCCTACAAAAAGTTTTTACGAGAGCACTCGAAAATGTTCCATTTAGGCAGCACCGTAAACAAGGGTTTTATGGAGTGACGGTTAAGATGAATTATTAACTTTTTTATTGAATTAGTATATATAAAAAAGCTAAAGTCTGCTATGTTCCCCTCCAGATCCAGGCCGGTTTAAAAATGATCATAGGGAATTTTGAGAAAATGAAAAAGACAACTGACTAGAAAACATTTTTTATTATTATTATTATAACAGAAAAACGATGATTATTCAGACATCTCAAATGCTCTTTAACTCGTACATTGAAAATTCGACCAGTTTTTTCAATATAAAACGCTGTACAATCTTTACACGACAGTTTATAAACACCTGAATTGTTAAATATATTATCTTTAAATATATTTAGAATTTATGAGGAGTTTCTTTATATTATTATTTGTATAAAATGCAGGTCTAATACTTTTAATATTAGTTCTAATGGTTATTATGAATTTTCAAATCATTTATTGGAAAATGATCACGGTTTTTTTTATTTTTTATAAAATTTAGGACTTTCTATTTTACACATAAATAATTTTTGTCTGAAATTGAATAATTTAGAATCATTAGAAATTAGTAAAGCATGTAATAGTAAACAAAATATTATTAATAATCAATTAAATTTAACTACTATCCCAATTCTAAAATTTTTTCCAATAATTGCGAGTAATCAAGAACTTCAGCAATAATATTTAAAAATAAATTTTCAAATAATTTAGAAAAACAAAAGACATTATTCATTTTGATATTTTGACATACACATATATAACATCCTGACAATGGAAGGTATTTCCGAAAAATGTAGGTGTAATTAATCAAATAATATAAGTAGATTTATACAAAAAATACAATAAATATTTTTTTAAATGTCAATCTACAATGTTGATGAATCAATTGAAAAAAAAGTATTGTATTTATTAGTTCTTTTTTCTTTTTTTTTTTAATTTTTTAAAAAAAAAATAGAGATGCGAACACGGAATACGTGTCACATCAATATTCTTACTATTTTCAAACTAAGCTAAACGCTTGTGCTGTGAAAATAGGACTAACTTGCTAGTCTGGAGTGAGGTTCGAACCCGCAACCTTTGGATCACGAGGCGAGTGTCCTAACCACAAGACCAACAAGCTACTCTTGTATTTATTTATTCTTGTATATATACGCTCTTAGTCAACATTATTTAATGAACATTTTTCATAAGAATATTGTTTTTGTTTAATCTTTTCTATGCGCTTAGTTGGTCTGTTTCAACTCTCTTTTTTTCCATGCCGGTTTTCAGAATTCATTTTAACTTTTTTATAAACGAGTACAAAGAAACAATGGGTATTATTAAAATTTTATCAAGCTTTCTTAAATTAAAAATCAACACAATGGTCGGCGAGTATCATAATCGCAGATCCTTTGTGTAGACTTTTTTGGGTTATTCTACTTTATCGCCGACTTCTCTGGCCGACGTTTCGGATCGCTTTGCAGGGTCCATCATCAGAAATAAATTGACATTAAAATTACTTTAGAAATATAAAACTACCATCAATTTTATATCACTCGTAACAACTTGGTTTATAGTAACGGTTCGTTTAAAGTATAGATTTTTAAGAAAACAAGTTGTTTGATTGGTGGAATATGAAAAATCAATATTTTAAACGAACGATTACTTTAAACCAAGTTGATAAAACCGGCTGTCAAACGTGTCGAATGAAATAAGTCAACTTTCACTCCGTCATTTTTTGTGTCATTACTCCATTTCTTTTAACTCATAGCGTCGGCTTGTCTGCTTGTCGGCTTGTCTACTTGTCTGCCGAAAAAACTTTGGATTGATTTTTAAACCCTTTTCCCGTGATCCAATCGAGCTAAAACTTTGCAGGCAGACTCTTGGCGATGATAAAAATGATCTAACAAATTTTCGTTTAAAAAAATTTAATAATTATAGTATAATTTTGGATTTTAGAAATTTTAACGATTTATATATTGTTTAATGTTCGAGCCCGACGCGTGGAGTAGGTGCGAAACCTGTTTCAATGAGAAAAGGAGTATAATAAAAACTTGGTTTTTATAGGTCAGTTTTTTATGCAAGAAGATTTCGAACGGTTTCATAAAAATTCAAAGTTCGTACTGATTTAATAAATAATTTGTGTGTTCAATGTAGATTATAAGAAGTAAAAATTAATGGTTATGCCAAACCCAGTCGTCCAGCTTGAACGGTGCTTTGAATGCAATAATTTCTAATAGAAATATGTCTACCGAGGCAAAACTGGCGGTACATAATGGAGTTCTGGTACCGACACTAATGTATGGAAGTGAAGCCTGGAGCTGGCAGAAGAGGAACGAAAGTAGATTGAATGCAGTGGAGATGAGGTCCCTTAGACGTATGTGTGGTAAATCCATGTATGATAGAGTAAAGAATGAAGATATTAGGAATGAATGTAAAGCTGATCGTAGCATAATACAGAGAATAAAAATAGGGTCGCTCAGGTGGTTTGGGCATGTTGAGCGAATGAATGAGGAAAGAATGGTAAGAAAGATATATGATGCAAGTGTTGACGGCGCCAGAAAAAGAGGGCGACCACGGAAGACGTGGCATGACCAGATTAACCAGATACTGGAAGATGGTCCTGTTAGAAGTCTGAACAACCGTCGAGCTTGCATGCGAAGATGTATGAATGTAGACGAAGCGAAAGTTGTATGTCAGGACAGAAGAGTATGGCGCTCTATCCTCTCTGTCTACCCCCTCGGGGAAACGGCGTGATGAACGATAAGTAAGTAAGTAAGCAGTCGTCCAGCTGCCAAACTTACTTTCCAACTCCAATGATCTAAAAATACTGCAATGTTTTTATAATGGAGGAATTCACTCAACTTTGATACAAGTCAAACCATTCAAACCAAATTTTGGATTCGATTCGATTTTGCTTTTATGACATTCATGGGGACAATCCTCGGTTATTATAGAACTTTTGCACACACCATGTCTCGGAGATTCACCGTCTCGCGCCTCACTTCAAGCCGGTTGATCGTCAGTTACTTGAATTTTAATATCATCAGCAGTTATGAAAGCTGAAAAAATGTTTGTGATTTAATGCGTTCTATGAGTCTAACTTTTCTTTTGTTTTGTATGGCTTATTTTGAAATAGCTCTAGGTGACATTCGTGCGCACATGTTGATGCTCGCTGTTAAATCGAATGTCGTGTATAAGGGATTGGGTTTTTAACAATCTCATCTGAGTTTATTTCTAGGTTTATTACAATTTAAACTCTAAGATTAATGTCTATGGACACGTGCCATTATGGTTGATTTAAGGTTTGTCCTTTTGGATGAACATATCCAGGATAGAAAGCCAAAAGAGCGTTAGTAATTATTTCAAACTTTACAGGAGAGCAAAATAATGTTCTGTTAATCTGATTTTGTTAATGTTTCTTTCACTATAAAACGATTTCCATATTTGTTAATCCAAAACATACATAGAAACCCTTTATTAATGAAAGAAAATTGACAAAATCAGATTGACAAAACATTGTCTTGCTCTCCAGTAAAGTTCGAAATAATCACTAACGCCCCTTTGGCTTTCTACTCTCGATATAGTTTTAGAACCAGAACACTAATTTTGATAATTGTAGCGTAAATTTTGTGGTTGGACAAAATTATTTATTAAATAAACTAACAATAAGGCATTGTGCGTCGGCCCTGACGAAGTTACACTGGTATCGAAAGCGATCGTCGTTAAAAATATTTGTATTTATTTATTAAGTTACGAAGACCAAACCATTGTGAAACCCAATAATAACTATCGACTATCCTTATTTCGAATGTCTGTCAGTGATTCGCTGCATTTAGCTGGAATTACGGCAACAACACTGATGATGGCTAGCCGCTAATGAGGCCCGGGCGCCCGAGAGTGACACGTCTATCAGCGCTCGTCTCATGTTACACGCAAGGTCGTAATAACCTATTATTATATCCCATGATTTTTCACGGGTGTTCACGGGTTGCATCATTATATTCTTGTATCAAGAAACATTTAATTAAATGCCTACACGGCAACCAACACTAAAGAAAAGCTACAAAAACAAAAACTATACGAAAATGAGCCTACCTCCATTTCTGCTTACGTTTGGTTGTAAAAATTTCGCATAAATCTCACAGGGCATCGTAAAACCCAAGTTTAAAAAAGATAAAATATGAGAAAGTTCAACAAAAGTCTGTTTCGGAGGTTTCGTTTCCACTTTCAAGTGGCTTTTTTGTAAATGAAAATATACTATTTCATACAATTTCACATTTCTTTTATTTAAAGGATATTGTATTACTCAAAAAGAGCAAGGACTGGAGAATATGTTGTCTTAAACAATTTGATAATATTCCGCCGTTTTCAATAAAACGTGACAATTACATGTTGATCGCTATCATATAAGATTGTCGCTTCGTCAAACTTGACGTTTGAACGTTTGCAATAAAACCTAACAGTCATGTATTGATATTTCGCATAGAAACTTTGCGCGCACGTCCTTTCTATTTTTTTTTGTCTTACTAATATAACAATGTCGTTATAATGCGAAAAGTGCAGATTATATAGATGTTTGCGTAACGTATATTATTAAAATATACTAAATATAAACTATAAAATTGATTGTTAAATTATTAAACTATTAAAAACTCTAAAATCTAAACTTTCCGGTGCAAGTGATGTAATATTCTTTAAATTTTTGACAAATGAAAGTACATATATAGATACAAATATATATTGGAAATAACTTGTTAATATTTTGTTTTAGTTGTAGATAAAAAATTCGTTAACGATGAAAATTATTGAGATAATAAAATGTGTAAAGTACACCCAATAAAAAAAATACGACTACCTTACGACACTCCTTTTGTCTGTAGAGGTAGGTACAGAGGATAGAACACCGCTATCTTCAATCGTGACGTAGTACCCCTGCCTTATTGATATTCATATCTATATCTTCTCAGGATTATCACATTGTTGAACAGCCTAACAGGGCCGTCCTCCAATATCTGTTCTACCTGATTATGCCAGATCGTTTTCTATTAGTGTTGCCGTCAACCCATCCTATCATAATTAAAAGATCTACATTCACTTCTAACCTGTTCATTTCTCACTGCATCATTATTACACACATACGTCTGAGCGGCCGCATTTTTACCACAGCATTAAGTGTACTATTGTGTATTTTACTAATTCGAAGCATCACTTCAATATCAATGTTGGCATTAGAATCGCATTATACATCGAATGACAAATTATAAGATAACTGCCTTCAAAACATCGTTCACTTTTTTTCCGCAGTCACTCTCCTTTCTGTACTTTTTCAGCCTTGCCATCGCCAGAGGTAAAAGATCGATGACGTATTACCCAAATATAATTAATTATTTTACTTACAAATTTTATTCACCGTTAAAAAAATATTCTTCAATAAACTCTTTGCATTTCAAGCAAATGAAGCCATTTGAAAGATGAAATTTACGATAAAAGTTTAACACAGCGAAATTAATTAACAATTCAGATCAGATCAGATCACATCAGCCAAAGGCAGGGCGAACAATATTTGTGTACTACCGTTCCCGGCCGCGCGTCCTCGTTTCCCTGCTGGCTACGCATGTTCTGAAAGTATTTGTTCAACGAACAACGAAAGTATTTGTTCAAAACAAACATACAGGCGATGTGTGTAAGAGACAATGTACCAGTTGTTATTTACAATAAATCTTATAATGACTTCATATATCTCATCTGTACAGAAAAAATATGTCTAGAAGAAATAATACGAAAACAAATATAATAGGTAATCAAATTTAATTCAAAATGTTATTAGATAATTGCTTTTTATTTTATATTTAAATACCTACATACATACACGGTAAAAAGTCTTTTACAATAAATCAGTGTCGATAGTCATATTGGTAGCCACAAAAAAAGCAAAAAATCACCTTGATAGAATAAAAGAAAAAACACCAATATTTACAAGTATATTGAATCACGTACAAAAGCACTAATAATATTAGATGCGTACGATTGAAGAATATCATTAAAAATTTCAAAGTGTGAGACTCATTTGTAACAACTAGTCACAAAAAGCTCAAGGCAGAAAATATCAGAGACGGTTCTCCTTTCAAGCCTTTATTGATTCTGATTTATTAAATAATGTTCAAAGAGCGTCAAAAAGCGCCCACCTCAAAAATCATTCGAACACCGTCCACTAGATGGTGTTCTAACAGCCGTGATAATGCAATTTCCAAAACTCGGTGTACGTTGGGCGATTAAGCTTTTATAAAATAACAGATCAAAATTTTGCTTTGGTTTTAAAAAGTTGTTCACACAATGTGTTGATTTTTCTAGGGATATTTACGCGAGTTATTTATAAACGTCGGAGGAAAAACCGGGACAGCGGTAATGATCTCGAGGAGGCCGGCAACACAGAAGCACGGGCCCACAGGGGTAAATGATTAATGCAGATTCGCTGATTAGGTGGAATTAAAAAAATTAAGTTAATTTATGTAAAGTCATGTAATTTATAGCGGGCCATCGCAAACATCCCTCTTTGGACACGGAAAGGTAAAGAACCACCGTGGCCCCCTCATTACAGAATTAGGGATTATTTTAAAATGTTAATATTCATGAATTGCTCGAGCAGAATTAAAAACTTTTTACTAAGGTATACAATAAAGAAATTAAACATTTCAAACACTGGAATTTCTAAAATGCCGATGCGAAATGATAACACTTTTTAGAGAGATAACATTTTTTATTAATTTAAAAAAAAATGGTATCAACCACGCTGATTGCTTTGATGTCAAATGATTTCTATGCCCCAGAATCTTCATCGGGATATACACATGTATGAACGCTAACTAGTCCGTAAAATGAATTTGAAAATATATATATATATATATATATATATATTATATATATATATATATATATATATATATATACTATATAATAAAGCCATCAGACGAGGATGCGCAACCATTCGTGCTGAGATAAGCACATTTAAATGGGGAGTATGTATATTATTATAAATGGTTGGTTGTGACGCAAAAAGATGGACCTGTTTCTGAAAACTGATTAAATGTCATTTTATTATAATATTAAACCGCGTGTCATTTTACCAATATGGAATGCGAAAATACAATAAAAATACGCAATCATGTTCATTTTATTTTAATAACAAAAATATTAAATTTTCGTAAAATTAAAAAAAAATTAACGTAAATTGACAAAAATACTTCATGGCAAACAGCGTCTGGGCAGAATTATGTATGAACCCGACTCTTTTTTTACAGGGTAGGTACGTCCCAACAAAAAATAAAATAAATAAATATTATAGATACATCAAAATTGAAGATGTGTTCTCTAACTGTAAAAACTCCGTTAAATGAAAAAAAGATTTTTTATTTATTTAATATATGCTATAAATACAGTATTTATATATTTATATATCAAATTAACATTTTTTTAAACTACTTTACAGTCATGTAGACCTCATCAAAAGAAGCTCTTGAGTCTGATGAGGGAGCCACAGTTCTTATTTTTTAATACGGTAAGAAAGGTTTAAGTGAACTTAAGTTAAACAAAAAAGTTAATTGATAATGAAATATTGAAGTAATATCTATGGTATTTTAGAAAATCGTACAAAAAATAATAATGAAAATCCAGTTATTAAATTCCATGCAATACATTCATGCGTACTTTTTTTAAATAATAACAAATTTCAGTTTATAAAGTACCTACTATGAAAAATAAAATAAATGTTAAATCAAATACAAAAATTAAGAAACTTATTCAGTAAACTATTCATCTCTACTATGCGTACGTTTATGGCTGACTGGACAAAAAATGCTTTCATCGCTAGAAATGTTGAATCCAATGAAAACTTCCGATTGATATTATAGTACGGTGTTGTTGAATTTCTTACTATTAGGAAATCTGTTATCCGCTTATGTGATTTTTGCTCTAAATTAATTTTGGGAATCGTGTTAAAACAAAAAATTCGTGCAAAAATATAATACTAATAATATAAATCAAAATAGAGTAAAAGATCGTGTAGGAAAAGATTTGGGTGTATGCCTATTAATTTTACAAAATACAATTAGATCCACCTATCATGAACGGGCAAACTGAAACTAGACACTGAAAGATTCTTTTAGAAACTTCAAAAATCAATAAAGATGTGAAAACACATACGAATGTTGAGCCAATCCTAACCGCTTAAATCTGCATAGAAATGATGGTGAGTAAGTTAGTTACATAATTATAATAATAATATTTTAAATAATAATTCAACTGAATAACAATGATAAATACTTTTATTATGAGTATCAATAAACATACATTAAACAAAATACATATGTAGCATATTACTTAGCTTTTTATTTCGACCATATTTATATTACAAATGTTTCTTTTTTAACATTTGGTAACACTAAGCGTATCAAACTATTTATATACAGATTGTCTGTATTTCCACGAGATGTAAAAGTAAATAAATGTTTGTTTTTCGTAATGCATAAATGTATATTTTCTATTTTATCTCAGCTGCCTCCATTCGGCACTAAATTATTTGAAGTGCCGTGTACACGGAGTACAATATATTTTGGTCGGAACTACCCCGAGTCATGAAAGAAAATGGATTTTTTTCGCGTGTAACTGTAACATGTTTGGAATTTAAATATGGTTATATGATGAATGTGAAAAAAAATGTAGGATTGCAAATGCGCTTTGAATGAATTACCTAGTTGGCCACCTCACTGTTTGATCAATTATGCTCATGAAAAATTATCTCATGTAAAATATGACACCCCGAGTGCTAGACCTTTTAAATATGAATCAATCGAAGGCAACAGCTTTACCAACATATACAAGCGGGACCAAGAGTGAAGAGAACGAAATCGACGCGAATTCACATCGTTTCCCAATCTTCATTCCTGTTTCTGCCATTAGATCGTATACATACATTTAGCTACATAACATGAACTATCTGAAATTCAACAACCTTCAAAGTAAAAAAAAATGTCCCCTCCGTTAGTATCTATTCTAACTATCTTGTGCCTTTAGTACTTATTTGCTACACGTAACACTACTGCATCTCTACATATATCGCGACACACATTGAACACTGGAAGATTTCATGGGTAGAATCAGACTTCTTCCTCACCACACCGGGCATTGGGAACCATGACCACCTACACCAACTCTACCAAAGTATATATTTCAAACCATTACACCCGGGTTAACCCGTATTGAAATTCTACAAATTGAAAACACTATTATAATTTAAAAAATACATCAGAATGATTAATTTATTAAATATCTGTATACTGACCACTTGGAATGGTCAGTACACAGTTATTTAATTAATTAATACTTATGTGCAACTACACATATAACGCTGTAAACATCAAAAATATCAGAATGATCTGCACACCTAAACTCCATACAAACTTAGTCCTAAAGGACTTCCTTGGTTATCCAAAATTACGCCGCAGGAGTAGACAAAGATTACCAGGCTCTCCCATATTGACAACTTCCGGCTCATTCACATTTATTCATTCAAGGTTGATTGTTCTTGCTTTTCAGTTCTTTCTTTAGCAATGTTCAATTATCTGCTTCACTTGACACGTCTTAAGCGGAATTTTTCAGCATATTCTCCTCAATGATTTTACACAACGCGCTACTCTCTTTTAAGTTATCTATGAAATTTGCCTGTTTCTCTCGCATTATTTTACCGACCTACTCTTGTAATGTTTACAACACACTCACACACACGATTTATTGCTATTGCACACAACGCTCGTTTCCGCTATCGGTGAAAAAAAAAATTTACAGATCTTCTAGCAAATCGTACTAAGACGCTTTCAGGTCGTGGAAAAAAGTAGCAGAACCATGCTAGAACCCCGCTACGTTTCGTGCAAAATTTTAACTTCGCGTTTTTAATAAATCGAGACCACGCGGAGATACTTTCAAAATGACTATATTCGCGTAGCGAAATGAGACATAGTCCTAAATTAAGTAGGTATTTGGCATTCACATAAACTCTTGGCTTGTTCTTTAATGAATATTTTCCTTAGTTTCATTGCGACTCCTGTGAAACATTTATGAAGCGAGCAGTAGATAAAATGCTAAACTTACGTAAGCCTGTACCTAATACCCCTCGACAAGCATTCGTAACTGCTTGTTAGCAACACTAAGGCGAGAATTGTCGGCTATTCCCCAAGTGCCGTGAAGAATTAACGCCGAGAGTAACGCTAAGAATCTCCCGGGCGGAGTGACTGGCGGCGGTATTAAGTATTCACTGCGATCCGCTTACCCAAAGAGCTTTCCTTGTCCGGCCCTGTCACTGCACACAAAATGCATTCAAGGAGCAGTTATAATACAACGTATTAATGAGATTTTCCGTGCCAGTTCAATCCAATATAGGTCATTTTAACACCTAATTGAACCGGGCAATGGACGAGCCCAATTTTATTGACAGTCGCTTTCGATGAACACAAAGGAAAGTTGATACTTACGTTACCGGGGTCTTAAACCTGTGAAATATATAAAGGGGCCTAACATTGGACATAAAAAAGAGTAACATTTTTAATGCGAAATAAAATAAAACTAGAAACTTGCGAATGAAGACTACATTAAATTATTGCATGGTCTTTTCTTATTTATTTATACTGCCTCAAGATCAGACCTACTATTGTTTCATTATTTTACTCATAGGTGTGTTGGCCCATTCATTTTTTTTATATTATAAAGTGTTTTATTCAATTGATTTTTGTGTATATTTTTTATTTACATATATATTTTTTTAAATTTATTGAGTTATTTTAAAATGTGTTTATTTTAATTTGTGATATTGCGATTGCTTGATTTTGTTTGTACTTTTTCTCAATAACGTTTGAAATTTGAGTATGTTTTTTGTTTTTTAATTTTTAATTTGAGGATATTAATTATTTTTTTCAATGGTGTTATGCACCATATAAACACACAAATAAGCAAAGAATATCAAGCATTTTTTCTCGCAGAAGGATAGATATATCGATTCATGTTCCATTGCTCACTTCAATAATGCCTGAGAAATGTACCGCATAATTTTCAATCTGGATTTGTGTAATTCGTTGTTATTTTTAATAATATTTATTACTATTGCAAGTAGGTCTTACAAGTAATTAAATTTTAATGTTTTTATCGACTTGGGATTTATTATTTTAAGAAGATGAATCTATCTTGTTATCTGCCTGCCACTATTTACTGGATTCCGATATATGTATTATAAAATGACACTTTGGATGGAAAATATATTTTCATTGTATTTTTAATATACATGAAACGTGAATCTTATCTAATTTATTGCTTCAGAGGTAAGTTTGTTGAACTCCATAATCACACGCCAATTTGGAATCCCTACATTTAAAAAATTTTCATTAGCGGTCAAACATAAGTATTTGTTATTAAGAATAATGCCCGCGTTTGAAAATTATCATTAGTACACAAACTTAATTTGTTACCAAGAATATCTATCACATTTACCTATATCAAGTTGTAAATCTATACTCATCCTTATATGTTTTACTTGTCATTAGTGTTTGAACAGATTTGTTTCTTAGAATCGTGCAGAAATCCAAAAACCTTAATTAATTCTTAAAATTATATAGCATCTCTTTCTAATACTTTTGATATAAATACAAGTTGTTAAATGTAAAATATTTAGATCGATTGTGCCCTCATAAGGCCAAACGCGTCTCATTAAATTAAAAAGGTAGAACTTAAAAAACAATTGTTTTTATTTCCATATGTGAATCTTATCATCTGGTTAGTTAGGTTAGGCTACTATTATAAACAATAAATCATCCGTATTAGAAGGAGAATAAAAAACAATAGTGTAAACTGAATCTGTATACATTGGTATGGATTAACAACAAGGCGTCAGGCAGATAACTAATATTTGTGTTGGTATTTTATTTGATTTATTAGTATCTGATTGTGTCAATGTTTAAACTGATTTTTATTATTAATACCATTAATATGATTAATACCAAGTAAGAAGAATATGCCGTTCTATGGTTCTATCCTCTTTGCCTACCTCTGCGGGCATGATGGTTAGTTAGTTACTTATCATCGATATAATCAGATACAAATCTCAAATAAAAGTATCATGTGTAACAGATTAAAATAATAATTTGACCAGGGTTAATTAGGGTTTCCGGCGAATTTTAGAGTGTCCTAAAATAAAGCCGAAATAAGAATTAGTTTTTTCTGTCCTGACGAATGATCAGTACGAAAAACAATTCAGTTTAAGTATTTAGACCGATAATAATTTTAATAAAAAAAAATATGCTAAATAAATAGGCTTTAAAAAGTTTTTTTACTAAAATCTACTGATACATACGGTATTAGTAGGCACATAAATCCATGTAAATATATTAATTAATATGCAATTACCTGATATATAATTTTGATTTGAAAAGTTTTTAAAACAATGCTGTATACCTAAATCCTGACATCTGTCATGTCTCTTGTTTAACACCGCTAGAAATCAGGCCTGTACACCGTACGGCTCTTCCGATGTTGTTTATGGACGATTTTCACGCGGATTTAACATTGAGCTCATTTTTAAAACGAGGAATGTTTTCAACGACCATTGGTGTTGTCTCTCGAGCATAATTAAATAAACGAACAATGCCAGCGTGATACAGCCACATGATAAGGGTCTAAACACACTAAATCATAATAAATGACCGGCCGTATAAAATACTGGAATAAAAAATGTTCCGATTCTGTACTTTGCAAACACATAGGAAAAGTGTGTCAAATAAAATATTTTTAAAATTAAAAATATTTTGTTCTACGCACATTTTTGAAAATTATTTTTAGTTGGTTACAGATAAATCTGTATATAAAATATTATCAAAATATATATTACATTACTTGTTTCTTTAAAATTCTATACGTCACTATACTAACTACACTCCACGAAAAAAGTCGCTGTATATGTAATTAATCCGATGTGCCGTTTAGTACTTTCTGAGATCAACGAATCAATTTGTCAATTTTTCATATAAATAATGGACATACTCTAAAGAAAACAGTACCGTTCATCTGGAAAATCTGCCTAGTAATTATTTAAAATATTATAAATCTAGTCTGTGCAATTACGGCCAAAGTGATCGACGCAATAAAATCAGTTGTGACTAGCGTAAATTAGTGCGAATCATGAAACAGTGTAGTAAATAGTATATGGAATATTTGTTTTAGTGACGATAGCGTGAATTTGAGAATTGTGCGCAAATTAAATTCATGTCCAGTGACTTGTTGGTAAATTAATAAAAACTTTAAATTGTTTTAGTGTTTTATGTAGCTCCCATAGCCACGTCCCTTTAAAATATGTATACAAAAAGTTAATAAATAAATAATTAATAAAGAAATATACAAAGGCGTTGCGAAATATTCTCTACCGTATAAATCGAAATACGTTAGCTATTCATGGAACCGATGCATTGTTCATGGTCCTCCACGAACGATGCGGGTATATCAAATAACAAATCACGCTTTTGCTGCCTCAATACCCCTTTAGGCCAAACACGATATTGTTTCTCGCTTTTCCCTCTGTGAAACGAAGACATTAAAAACTTAGCATAAAGAAGTATTGAAAATAAATAAACGCAGCATTTACACAAAAGTTCTATTATTTCATTAGAACTGATTCATTTTACACATTGCAGGTTTTAAAAATATGTTCTGTAATATTATACATTTCAATCCTGCATCCTCAGTAATGCACAAAGCTTTGAAACTAGTTTTGCTACTACTGAATATAATGTTTGCGCTTTGCTGAGATTACGGTAGTTTTTAGTTTTTAGTTAGTAGTTATGTCTTTACTTGCGACAAAGCATTATTAAACAAAGTCAGTAAAAACAAACTCATGTAAAGTACTTAAATGTGAACGTAAAAACGTGAATCTGTGATAATAAATTCTCGAGAATAATCAAGCGCGAACCATATAAGTGCTTGTACTTCTCAAAGCAGTTAACAAATCCACCTTGTTATGTAAATAATCTTCGTGACGTAAACTCTTCGACGCACCAAATAATAATTTATCACCAAAATAAATATACGTTAAACATATTTTGATAAAATATTTCTTATCTATAAAAATAACAGAACAAAACTCTCCCCAACGATCATAAATATTTGCTTTAAAGTTCTTAAGATTATTTTGATTCGTGAACAGAAGAATTTCTACTCTCAGAGCGAATTGTTTATACGCGGACTTTCTGTTTGTACAGTGCAATTTTAGCTATTACGTTAAAGCTGGGAATGCACGGGATAGAAATCTTTCTTGCTGTTTAAACCCTGGTTAAAGTTTTTAACTTTGTTTAATAAAGTCATTTGGTTGCATCAGAAATAGATACTCCTATTATACAATTCCATAAAAAGATACTTGGCCACTCTAAAAACATTAATTAATTAATATTATTTTTATTTTAAGAAATCGGTATAAGACAATAAAATAAATAAGATTACGTAATATGTGAAGATGACCAATGGATTCGACAAATGTATTCACAAGCGTTATTAATAATCGAGTGGACCACAAAAAGGGCAACGTATGAAAAGTAAATAGAGCATGAACAAAATGCCCCATTCATTAAAGCGTCATGACAACCGCACGTCTTCTGAAAAGAAAACCAACTGTACCACGTGTTGTGTGTATTTTTCTTTAGCAAAAACAACCCGACGTGCCGACACTAAATAAATATGGAGAAAAGGATAGAAATTTCTTTTATTCATGATGTTTCTTTCGTATTGACCTATGTGGACTTTTTGAAGAAAACAGAACGATCACTAAAGATATATTTATTTATCACCTTTCCAGCACCACTCATCCGGCTTCGACAGCCTTCAACCGTTTAGGGCGTGAACGAAAAAAATCCGGAGCCTTCATTAATATATTAAACGGGATATTTGGAAATATCCTCACCAATTACGGTGTAATCTGATACAGAAACATGAAAAAATATTTAACCCGCACATAACGCCGAAATACGAATTGCAGATTTTACGATCGCACTAAAATTTTATGTAAATAGCGTGCTGGCCTATCTCTAAATTTTGAAATAAGAAATAACAGCAAAATATGACACACACTAAAACGTGTAAGATATATTTTTATTAGAGAAATGCTGAAAAATGGTCATAAGGCGTGTCTTCGAATACACATAACTTCATTAAGCCATTCTTAATGGAACATATATAGTAACTTACTTCTTGGCCATCATTCTTCATTAGCCGTTCGGCATTCGCACAAAAATAACATCGATATTACATCAACCGTCAGTCGTGAAATGGAAATTATCCCGCATTTACATGAGCAACGCAAAGCAGATAATAAATGGAGGGGATAGTATGCCAAATAAAATATACTTATAAAACTTTGATATTTAGTATTTGTTACATGATTTTATGAATACGTTCTAAGGTTTCTCGTATTATTAAAATAGCTTATATCTAAAATATAATTAAATCTTAATTTTATTTATAAGAATAATCTGGTAACTATAAGATTTTTAAGATTATTTAAAAAAAACTTTTTATTTTTTTTACACCATTACCAAACATAATTTTTACAGCATTCACGAATATTAATGCAGAAATCTAACTATTATTACGAACAACCAAAATAGTTTGATCAACTTTTATAGTGAAGATTTAAAATCCAGGCGAAATTTCAAGAGTAATGAAAAATGCCTGAGAATCGGCCGTATTCTGAAATAAGCAATGTTGCTATTTTGACAGTTATTTGATGACATTGTAATGCCGCCAATTTCGACGTTTTAACTTTGAAATTAATGAATTCAATCAATTAGAGAGCTCATTATTCATAATTGATTCATAATTGTGAATAACTTATCGTTTATTTTAGAGTCTGATTGAACTGATTGATTGAATTCGTTAATTTCAAACCTATCAAATTAAAAGCGTCCAAATTGGCGGCATTACAATGTTATATAGCAACTGTCAAGATACAGAATAGCAATATTGCTTATTTCAGAACACGGCCGAATATATCAAATATTGTGATACAAAAGACTGCAATAAAATACCCTGACATTACATATTAAAAAATAACAGAATTGTGTAATAAACGATTTTAAATCTCCATTTTGTATCAATTGTATGGGAATAATATTAAAGATAAGTAATTAAATTGGTTAAATATTTCCATACAAATATATATAATAAAATAATTTATAACATTTCACACTTACAGAAATTTTGTAAAAGTAATATATTTCCAAGGTGACACTTCATACGACAAAAAGTAACGTCCCTTACAATAAATCGCGCAAATGTGAATAAAGTAATATCGACTTACTTTTAAAATTGTCGATAAAAAAATTATCACGATTATAATTTGTGTACCATATCCATGTTTTACAAATTTGATAAAATATTTAATATATTACAAACACGAATGTTGAAAATTTTTCAAAGCGTATAACATTTTATATCTTTAGTGTATTCATGATTCAAGATATAATAAGACTTTAAATCCAGCAGGAACACGTAAAATAAATAAATTACGCTACGCTAGACGTGAAATAATATAAAAAGGTTTTATAGTTTTCACGTCTACACAAGTAATATATTTGGAAAGTGACAAATAATTTTGTACGACAAAAAGTCATGTCCGTAACTAATAAATCAAGCAATAAATGGTCACGTAGCATAAATTACCGTCAGACTGTGGTACGGTACTCGTACTATAGTAGAACGGACTTTTATCAGTATCAAGAAATAAATCAGTTGACTTCTATTAGCATTGCTCTCAATGAATAATTAGTATTAATTCAGAATATTTTGAGAATGTTCAAATTTTTCAAGAACACAATACTAGATTTTATTCCCAGTGGAACATCATTAATCGAGATATGTTATAGATGTCTCATGGCAACGAAGCTATGTGACATCTATAACATATCTCGGGTGAGTAATCATGGGTAAACTTTATATTGTGTAAAGTGATCACTTAAGCCAGCCGTACGATAAGTAGTAAGCCCTATAAACATCCAAAAAGATATTTATTTTAATTAAACAACTTTGAATTAACCACTAAACTAGTAACTCTACGGTTTCGTTACCGCTGTATCTTCATCAGAATGGACGCAAACTAACTATCCATTACCTATCCTAGCAAACAAATCAATTTTTGAACGGGATAAATATTTATATCATACTTCCCAAATGATCAATACCGGAGAATATTATGCATAAATAACATTTCCGATAAAGTGACTAAAAGTTTGCTAGGTAACATTAAAGCCGCGTTTTATACTAATAATAGCTTAGGCAAACTTATAATAAACACCAAAGACAAAGTCGACTCACTAAATCATTCCGGTATTTAGGCTAAATTGTAATGACTGTTGGGCATTTTATACAGGTAAAACGACACGTAATTTTAATGTTAGAGTAAAGGAACACGTACAATAACACAATAAAAATTACTTTTGAATTCGCGAACCATATTTTGGAAACAGGCCACACGTTTAAAAAGGAAAACGGTATCGAGATTCTACATGTAAATAGTAAAGGCCTTAGATTATAAGAAATTAGAAAATGCCTGAACACTAAAGCCAATATAATTATAACCAGATAAATTTTATGAATAGCCCGTTACTTGATATATTCCCCACTTCGGTGTCCACTTCTCAATTACTCCCACCATAGTTATAGCCACGCCCCCGTCTAATAATTGATTTGTTTGCTAGAATAGGTAATGGATATTTTATTTGCGTCCGTCCTGATGAAGATACGGCGGTATCGAAACCGGTAGTCGTAGAGTTACTAGTTAAGTGGTTAATACAAAGTCGTTTAATTAAAATTAATAATTATGTCCAACCACAAAGTTAAGGCTATAAACATCAAAAATACCCAAAAAGACTTTCCCATATACAAAAAAGCGTCGTCTCTATGAGACATCTATAATATATCTTGATTAATTATTATCAGCTTGACAAAAACTAAATAGAACTAACCGTAGTGAATATAAAATATACTATTCGTATTGAATAGGCCTGGTTGTGTCGGCCTATTTTTCTGTTATGTATTCTTCCGTCGGCCAATGCGTTGGCCACAGAAAACAAATGCGTTTGCATATTGTGCATAAATAACTGGACCAAAATGGTTCACCTGAGCCATTTGTAACAAAATTATAGCGGATCATGTATGAAAATACTCGTTACATTAGGGCCTTTTCAGTTGCTCAACTAAGCGTGCAGCCACTCTGTAATTGGTTGCATTATTGTGAGCTGCAATTGCATTGGGCAAAATTTCGGTGGTTAATACATTACGTAGTTAAAAGATAATTCGTTTGATTATCCCCCGAATTGTCACCCGCAGTAGTAAATTATGAATTCGACAACACTCTGATTTATTTATGGAATTAAAAAAATGTATAACGAATGCACCTATGTTCATATTTATTTACTTTGTAATTGTTGAAGAGTAGTCGTTTAGATAATGTTTCGGAAGACTATGATGATTAGAAGAAAATTAATTAATTCGATGCAAATAGACAAGTGCTTACTTATCCAGAAAATGTACAGTCCCAGAAACAGTAGTCCAAATGGAACCCTAGTTTAGGGAACATCACTAGTAAATAGAGAATCATCACTCGTAATTGTCGAATAGAGTTATCCGAAATACTACGATTTAGAGTCTATTCGAACTTTTGTGATTTTCGATAATTTAGCGCATTGCCATAAATACTAAACTAATCATCATAAAATTTGGCACACGTATGCTGAGAAACTAGCCGTATACTGTGTAAAACAACGGCAAATAATAATAAGAGAATTTTGAAGCCGAACATTCATGAATAGAACACAATTCGTTTTTTTTTTAAATTGGCTTTATTCCCTTAAATCTAAAACTAAATATAATAAAATCAGAATATAAAAATATCAAGACGGTGTAATTTGTAATTACGGTGGGTCGACCATTCTTGCGTGTTGCCTGAGCCATTGCGTGTTGCGCGCTGATTGCGTGTCACACTCTAATTATCAAAAGTTTTAATTCCAGCTTAATTCCATCAAATTACGGACGTTACGAAGAGACAGACAATGAAATTATTATATTTATTAGATGGCAAAGTGAGGATCTTTTTTTTCATTAAGTTGCTACTTATATCTTCTAATCCTTTTGGCAGCCGCATGATGCAGTGAGAACATTGAAACATATCTTCTACGTAATCATATATTTTGAAAAACAATAGAAATTAAATTTTTATCTGACGTAATATTACGATTTATTAAAATATTAATAATATAAGTATTGTGATTTTTGACAAGATATTTATATAAAAATATGTGCAATTGCCCTGCGAAAAACAATACATTTACAAATTTTAATGAACATTTCCAATAAACAAGATACGACCAGCGATAATATAAATTACACAATAAAAAAATTATCGACGAACCATCTGCCTTACATAAAATATATAATATGGATTGAAAACTGTACCACCCAAATAATGAGCCACCTGCGCACTTAATAAAATAATGGCATCAATTATTTCGTCGATAAAGAGTCTTGTTCCATGAATTTATTATAACTTTTCGGAAAATAAATAACATAAGATAGGGAATAATGGATATGTAGGTAAAACTTTAAAATGTTAAAATTGTTGAGAAAAGTCCCATCGCACAGTTTGGAGAGGGAGTAGAACGAGAAAACGATATTTTTGCTGTAAAAACGCCGTGCTCCGAATCAATTTATCAAAGAACACATCTTCAAAGGGGCTTTAGCGCCTCGTCGATTTGAAATAAAGGAACCCTCGAAGAAAAATCACCTCATTTCCATGCGAAAACTTCCCTTTTTTAACTAGGCCGAGAGCTCAATAACAAGGGCTAATAAATCCGAGCGGGGCTCTCGGAAGTCTACTTACGGCAAATTGATTGTGCTTTAAGCTTTAAAACAACATCTGAACATGCTCTGCCTCGCGTCCCGAGCAAAAATACAAAACTCGGAGAACACAATAACGTCAAAATGATGAACCAACACTTAATCAAAAGGGCTTTAAATTCAACTTTATACATTACGAGGCAGAAAAAATAAGAATAACGCATTATTTCTATCTTGTTTCTTTAAAAAATCGCTATTTAGAATTTCAAGGTAACAAACATTCTTTAATACGGCTGTAACGTGATCAATATAAAATGAATGTTTAGTATAAATCATCTTAAAAATATAATCGAACTCGGACATAAATCTCAAGCCTGGAAAATGTTCGTTGGATGTATACTGTTCAAGTGGGTCTGGAAATACTCAAATGAGACGACGCGGAAGAGATTTTGAAATCCCAATTCATTAATATATAATGTGTGCTTGTTTTGTGGGTACATAAAAAGAAATCTCAATTTTAATATGAAACGCATTCCTTTCGAAAGATCAGCCGGCCTGTGTTTGCTTGTTGGCATCCATAAAAGTATAAAAAAGACAGAGTTATACATAAACCGAGAGCACAAACGTATCTGCAAAGGATTTATTGGATTTCTCAGATGACAGGTCCTTTCATCGCCTCCCGGCCCAGATGTGTTCTAGCGGGGTGAATACAGACGGCAGTGTACAATAACAAATAGTCCCTTTGGACGAGATCTTTTCAACCCCATTGATAGATCGCGGGCTCTGGCGCGGAGGCGGTGGACATTCTTGGAGATCGGAATTAAAGCAATATTTATGTTTTGCGATTGGATCCACGGGAAGTAGTAGGTGGACATTATTGCCACCGAGTGATTTATTTTGGAATAGATTATAGTTTACTAATAATATTAAGTAGATATATTTTATTTCACTCGTGTATTGTCCAGAATCAAACGAAGCGATCTTTGCTTGATGTAATTATTATTGAATTATGATTTTTCCCACTTAATTTAACTATACAATATAAATTTCGACGTGCTTGTATGTCCGGTAGTTAAAACAGTGGTCTCATTCCAGGAGACCAACAAGTTAGCCTATTTTTAAAGCAGCAGAGTTTGTCTTAGTGCGTTTATGTGACTAGTTTTATATATTTTTAATGTAAAATCAATTGCTCCACGGGAAGTAGTAGGTAGGCCACAAGTAATGTGGAACTTAATAAATATTAAAAATAAAATATAGTAATTATAAAACATAGTAAAAAAATATTTTTACCGTTGCTGATAAATGCAGGATTAAGAAATTGCAAAACACTTAAAATATCTTATCGATCTTACGTTCAGACAACGAACTGAAAAAAGGCGTGAAAAAGAACACGGACACGTTTATTCCTCGTTCCCAAAATAGTCATTTATTAAAATAAAAAGTTGCCACTTCATGAGCAAAAAGGTACGTTATTCGCCATTGTCGTTTCGCCACACACAAGATTTGCCGCATTCGCAGGAAAATCCAATAACGAGAAGAACAAGAACAGAGCGTTAAAGGAACGATAACAAACATTTGCATTTAAACAGAAAACACAAAAAAGCAAATTCATTACCGGTGTGTCTTCTCGGCTGTTTCCAACTGGTGGCATACTCCGAGCTTCCTCCGCGTTTTCGAGATGTTTTTCGATCACCAGAAGACAAAACGCTTGCAAACACTTTTATGAGAACCGTGGTCCTGGAATACACGAGAGATACGTTTTCCATTCGTATAAAAAGCGTGTTTGATAAAAATATACACGGGCATTTGTTAAAAATAGAGATAGAATAAATAGCGGCGATTGCTTTGTGAATATGTCCTGTTTTTTAAGAATAATATGCCGCGTTGTCTGAAGAATCGTACAAACTTTATGAAATTTCATTCGGGGTCGGGTTTTTAATTGAAAAGAATCATTACATATTTCAAAGGGATCTGTCGATAGGAACCTTCACAACACACTTTGAGTTAAATATGTCAATAGCATTACATTCTTAACTCAACAAATTTTATATAGAATTTTAACAAAAGCTTTGGGCGGTGGCTACCAAGCCGCCATAAACTAAAAATGAATATAAATCTTTTTATATCTCGCTTAACCGCGAGAACTACTAATAAAAAATATTCAATTAGCAATTTCATCAGTTTACCGACTGCACCGGGCATCTCTGATTTCATAATTGAGACTATTTTGGGCCGTTTGCGAGAAATAGTAAAAAAAAATACATACTATTATAAAATGATTTTTTTAATAATAAAAATACATCATGAGTAAATCAACCGCATTGTAAAATGATTCTAAATCATATATAAACATACACCGAAAATATTTTTAGGAAAGCGATTATTATTAATCTGAAAATACTATGAATGAATTATTAATATGTTAATTAAATCGGTAAAAAAAAAAAATTATTTATCAATGCATATACGAACTTTTACATAAATGTATTATTTATTGAATAAATATGCATAGTATACACAAATGAATACATTTTTGATTAAAAAAGTATTGTGAAACAAAATTAATTAATCGATTAGAAAGACATACAGAAAAATCAAATTCACGAAAAAATATTTTGCTGCTACCGGGATTCGAACCACGGATCTCCTCATTTTCGAGGCAGGCGCGTTATCCAATTACGCTATAGCCGCTTTGTATATTTCCGTGAATATATCGACCTTATCTGTAAGTCTCGTTTATTAATTGATTAAAATTTATTATCCATTTTTAGAGCAATCAACTTTTTCTGTACGGCAGGCACAAATAACTTTGTGTTACTGCCGCTAGAGGACGCCAGAATTAACCGTTTAATTCATTTTCATTTTTGGATACATTTTATACAACACACATATATTATATTCAAGAACACATTCTAATTGTGAAGTAGCAATTTTTTCAGAACAAAGTTCTGTGAAATTTAAAACCAATTTAATTAATCTATTAGAACTTTGTTCTGAAATTAATTAATAAATTAATTAGACTTTGTTCAGAACTTTGTTATGAAAAAATTGCAACTTCACAATTAGAATGTGTTCTTGAATATAATAAAGTATTTTGATATTATTTCACTGAATGTAATATATTCACTAATATCCGTAAATAACATGTGCATATAACTATGAAATATACACAAATAATAAAAACGATAATTTCAGAATAAATATTTTTCGCCAAGATTTACCACGTTCTGCTCCAGAAATATGTCTAAACATAAAACATCCCATTCTGCGTGAAAACACTTGTCCACAAGCTTTTCAACTGGGAGAATGTAAATTTTCCTTATTATATTTTATGATGGCGTGTCACCCTAGAAAAAAATTGCATTACTCATCACAGGCATCGGGTGAAACCACAAAATTTAGTGGGCTGTAAAACTAGTACAAGCCATACGCCTAACACTTGAGTTCCAAGGTTCCCTTCCAGCAGCAGAAGACGTAAAAAAAATTTTAATTTCGCCAGAACACGTCATAAATTCACGCAATATCATATCAGGACCTTTTCATTATTTGCCAGGTAAAGTAAGAGAAGATGTAAAATATACAATCTGCACGACTACGTGTGCGCGGTTTTCTACCTGTTATACAACACCGGGACATGGTTGTATAAAACAAACCTCGGAAAAAAGTACGTAATTCTATTGAAATGTCAAAGAGGTCGTATCACAAGGAAAAATATTTTATACTCTATCTTTGTATCGTTTATTTATTTATTTGGTCATCCAACAAGAAGGTATAAATACACGGTAAGAAAAGAATACAAAAAAGTTTTTATACGTCTCCCACAATTATAGGATGAGGATAATGAAGATTAATTTAACAGACATAGATAAAACTCTGTGATAATAAGGAGCAAAAGTTAATTTAAACAATAATAAAATTAGTAATATGTATATAATGCACGCTGCCAGGGAGAGTGACGAGTTTCCAGCATCAGCTTCACCATACACGATGATACCCTTCATATTAGGTATTAAAAATATGTATTGCATTCAATCAAAAGGTTATTATAGTCTGAGCATAATATAAGTGGAATGGGAGAGGATTTCTAAGAGGAAGAGGTGGTAGATCTGAATGGTACGTGGGAGGATAGCAAGCTGGTGATTTCGGTAAAATATTTTATAAAACGACTTCCCAGTTCAACACTGCAGTATGTTAGTTAGGTATTGGATTATTAAAATTCAAGTACCACCATCATCATATTCGTTCCCTTATCCTAGAAGGGTCGGAGAGCCAAAGAAGCTGCAAGGCGTTTCCATCTTCCCTTGTTTTACGCCGCTTCAGTATTAATTAACCAGTCAAGGTACATTTTTATTTCTTTACATAATTATTTTTATTGTTTGTCCCGCCGGCCTCCTTACCTCCGATAAGTTAAATCTTGATAATCCTTTGGCATTCGCAAGACGTGTCCAAACCAACTTAATTAAGACCCATGTACAGGGTAACGTCTCCTTTCCGAGGGTCTCGCGTATGTCCGTACTTCCCGTATGGACCAATTGTGTATCTCCTGCTACTTCTCTAAGGTAACTCATATCGGCAGCCTGGACTCTCGATCTCCAATATTATTTAAGAATCCATATTTAATTACCATATATTAATGTGGATTTTTACATAGATTGAAACTTTGTCAGTTTTAAAAATTATAAAACCTCTGATTGTATGGAAGTGAAGCCTGGAATTTGCAAAAAAAACGCAGTAGAAATGTGGTCGCTTAGACGTTTGTATTATATATGTATTATGTATTATATGTATTATATGTATTATTGTAATATGTGTATGAACGAATTAGAAGTCAATGTAATTTTTAATTAAAATGTAGCTTAAATATAGAACAAAGAAATGGTCGCTGAAATGGTTTGGCCACGTGGAACGGATGAGTGAGGAAAGAATAGTAAAGAAAATTAATGAGGCGATTGTTGAAGGCAGCAGAAATAGAGGGCGTCCGCGGAAGACCTGGCGTGACCAGATACATCAAATATTGGAGGATGGCCCTTTACGAAACTTCAACATCCGAAGAGCGTAGCATGAGAAGATGTATGAAAGTGGACGAAGCGTAAGTGGTGTGCCAGGACAGAAGAATGTGGCGTTCTATCCTCTTCGCCTACCCTTCTGCGATATGGCGTGATGGTTAGTTAGTTAGTTGTAAAAAATATTGTTTAAAATAACAGATATCTATGTATCTTCCAAATATGTTAATCGAAAATTTCATTACTTCAATTTGCATTTTTCAAACAAATTATGTATATTTTTTTCTGTACAAAAAATAAAAATTTAACGATAGCTTATAAAACTCATTGCATTCCGGGGATAATTTACGTTCTTAACGCCTAAAGCCCGCTATTAGGTTTTGTTTTCAGTTTACGCTTAATTATTGGCTTAAGTAAAACTTACATTAATTCAAGACATAACAACATCTTCCAGCCTTGCTTAAACCTAGCATCATTCTAAGTTTAAACTGAGCCGCCATACCTAAGGATATATTTTGCTTTACAAAATATTGTGACTGGCCAACATTCCAGGAGCTGCGATCCAGAATAGTAGTGAATCAAATCAAAGTTGTCAAATATCCAATGTGTGAATACAAAAGGGCTAAAAAATCTAATTAAGATAATGTCACGTTGTGGCTTTGGGGAGACAAATGAAAACACTGTAAATTAAGTAATGATTCAGTAATTAATGATCAATTAATTTTTAAATGGACAAAAGTACTTAACACGAATTAAATTAATACACTGTTTTTTAAACCACACTATTTCGCAATTTATCACTCGTCTGTAAACTCTTTATTATCGCTGGGTAACTCTTTCGAGAGAGTTTTGTTCAAATATCGCCGTAAGTAATTATTTCGCTTAATTGATCTGCGCGTCACTGGTATCACACACGCGTTGGTGTGATAACATTGACGAACTAACACCGATGGCCATGGCTTATCGCTAATTTCATAACCGTAGAAACGTCAAAATAAAACTCAATGGCCGCGCAGAGCTTCTCTTTTACAGAAAACATTTTGGCTTTCCGAACGTTCCGGATGTTTGTAGTTTGTTCCCGTCGCTTCTTAACTGTTCTAGATGGAATTTAGAGTAAAAAAATGTCATCCTGGCGATGTATGAGTAGGACCGATATGAGAACTTTCACTCATAAAACGGTCCTGGGAATGCGGTGGGTCTCCATTCACTGTTCTAGATGTCCCTTGAATGTTATAGCTAATTGTGGCAGTGTGTTCCAGAATGTAGTGGTAAGTACTAGGGAGTTCAATAGTTTTGTTTCATAGTGACATATTATGAGGGATTCCAAAGGTGCTGTTCATGCAATTCCAAAATTCATTAAATTATTAATACACTTATTTAAGCGTTCGTAATTTATGAATACAGTAATAATCGTTATTTTGCCAATGAAGCTTAATAAAAATATTTAAGAGATGGAGCTTATATTTATATTAAAGTGATTTTTTAATGTAATTACATTCATGGGAATTAGATATTATCAATGGAATTCAAGTATGGATCTTTTTATGAGATGTAAAATGGGTATTCATTGCCTGTGATTATCGGAACAGGGAATGAAAAAAATGAGGTGAAAATAATAATAATAAACCGCAAAAAAACAGCCCAAAATAGTACCCTCGGGAAGATATTCGAGGACTAGTAGTTTATTTCTAACATATGGACAACCCTAAATTGATCTCTTTCTACCATTTTTAATCAATTGAATGTATCTTCGTTAGGACGGACGAACAACATCTTCCATAAATTTAATTTGAGGCGGGGGAGAGGGGGGGAGGAGTTTGACAGTGAGACATTAAAATGGGGAATATATTAAATAATGGATTATTCGTTAAATCTAATTGGTTGTTAATTATATAAGACATTCTTTCCGCAGCCACGACACGTGACGATTCATATTCACCTCAATGGACCCAATTCCGTTGGACGTTTTCCGACTTGATCCGGTATTCCACCGAGTATTTTACATTATGCGGCGTACAGGGTGAAACGTTTCCAGACAAAATACTTTAATAAAGTGACGGGAAATTCCACCCCCGGGTGAGGTTATGATCCGGGGATGATGGATGTGCCAGCGCGGCCGGGGAGGATCACGCGAGAGAAGTGGCTAAGAAAATGAAAAATATTTTACGATTTTTCACATTTAATTCGCCAGACCCGCGCGGAGAAAACACGGAGAAAAAAATTCCGAATGCCGCACAATTTCAACGCCGAATTTTCATTCGAAAGACAAAAATACACGCCCGATAACGATATATTTATGACTGATATAGGCACTGAAAAGTAATACCATGGAAGATTCCACATTTTCCGAACATCACGAATACAATCACAACACAGGTCGGACGAAGTCGATTTCACCAGGCTTATATTAGCTTCACCTGTTTGCCTGTTTGTCTGGACGGAATCTTATAATTGCTTCCCAATGTCCAATCAATCTGAATTTTTGTACTCAGACATATTCTCGATGACAATAAATAAATCAATTCAGATTCACTAATCAATCAATTAATCCATCATAATTGGGAAATTAGTTAGTGCTCACCAAAAGATGGCGCTAGTTTCCTACAGAAGTGATTTTGTACGCTGGGTAATAATAAGACTAAAAAGTAGAAAATTATATTAAATAAAAAAATTTAAAACCACGCTTATATTTAAATGTACTAAAAAGTGAAAAAAATAATTTACGGCAAAAAAAATTTTACTCACTCTCCAAATAAAAGCGTGGGCGCTTTCCCTCCATCAAGAACAGGGTTCTGTAATCTATATCAATATCGTAAGTAAATTAATTTATAAACTTTTTAGTCTTTTTATTTTTTTGATCTTGAAGCTGCACGCCTTGGACGAGTTGACTTTGGCAGTGGATATTGCATAACGAAAAGTTAGTAGTGACGATATAAGCAGAATGAGGAAAAGTAACGATGACGTAAATTCCTCGCATCCGGGTATTTTGAAAACTCCTATCCTATCGGAAACCCTTGACCTTTGATTATACTTTTTATCTTATCACTAAACCACAGGACCTGCAAAAATATATGGTTATGGATTTATCACCAGCTCAAATGCGCGCCAAACCGCTCGAAAATGATTAATAACAATTGTAGTTTATTTATTTATTTGTAGTTTATTTATTCATTTCGTATAATCAGTATCCACATGACAAGACAGCATGCAATAATAAGTCAAATAAATAAAAAATTGTCCGGTTTTGGTACGCTTTAAATACTTCATTCTTATGCCTGAAGTCTATTACACTAGTTCTTTTAGTGTTCTATGAGCACGAAGTATTTTTTCTGTGTTAGTAAGCAAAGAAAATGGACCTGGATACCCAAGACAGAGATAGTGTATGATCCTTAACATAGGGGGACCCGATAGGACACTTAAAGAAGAAGAAGAAGTGAGCAAAGGTTATCGAATGAAACGAAGAAGTAATTGCTGCATAAATGAGATCTCATTTATAAAAAAAATCTTGTTGGTCTAATGGGTAAGGGCCTCGCCTAACGATCCAGTGTTCGAGCCCCATTCCAGTAAGTTCCTATTTTCATATTACAAGCTTTTAACTTCAAATAGTAAAAATAAAGAGACTTCGAAGATGACAAGATTCGGACGGAAAAATAAATTAATAGGCAACCGTACAATAATATTTTTTTATCGCTTGGATAAGCAAAAATATAACCAAAATAATTATTTTAATTTTTTGTATTATACATTATTCCGTAATATGTTTATATTGAAATCTAAAAATATAAGTGAGTGCATTTAATGCAGAGAAGCTGTTTTAATTTTCAAAACAGCGAAATTCGTGTACGTACTTTTATTTTTACCTAAAAATTTACCTACAAGACAAAACATTGTTCTTCTTACATAACGGGTAGGAGCATGATTATAGCATAACATACCGGACGTTTAAATTTCCATACCAATAGAGCTATACATATTTGTGTACCGACTTCGTAAGCACACATATAGTGTCGGTGTATCAAGGTGAGCGGGTGGCTGTTTTATGGGCCAGTGAAGTATGCAGAGAAGATTGCCCGCTTTATGGAGGGACATAAAACCCCGTGGGCACGACGAGAGCCCAACATCCGATTCCTCACTTCATCAGAGATCGCACCATTTTCATTCTAATATTCCTTAAAGAAACCTAATACCTCATAGTGCATTATTACGGCATTATTACATCAAACATACCCACCGTATGCATGATAAAAATTTGGCCGTATACTAAATTAGTATTAATTTAAGAACATATGTATTTTGACATAGGCATGTTTCTTTTCCGTTTCGGATTGGTTTCAACAATACTATGTTACCTGGCAGGAAAGCATATAATAAGAAAATATACATATATATTTCAATCGAAACCGTATATAACCATCACTCTTAGCTCTACAACTCTTCAAGAGTCGTCCTCCTCTGATCTCGATCATGGGCCAGCTCTCTCCAGTTCTGGATCTCTAAGGCTGTATGTCATTGGATACTTTGTCACTCACTCCATCTCACAATTATTAGATTATAATAATTATTATTTTTTACCACAAAATGGATACTGTGGTTAATTATATAAAAATAATAAGTTGATTTCACCACATATAGGGTATATAGCAAGAGGAAATACAAAAAAACTATTCTCAAGGTAAAATAAATAAATAATTTTAAAAAGATTTTTTTTTTAAATAAAAACACTTCTACCGAAACACCCTTCCCGCAGGTAACACGGCATCTACCCCGAAACAGAACGCGTCTCTTGAGTGGGTAAATGTGTTTTTTTTATTAATATATAATATGTATATCACGTACGATGAATTTGTACGTGATTTAATATTGGGCTTGGGCTCTTGGCAGCAGACCAAAAATAAAATACACCACTAAGAGCCTTCCACAATTCTCAATGATAAGTACCTACCCTAAATAGGTTCAATTACTTTATAAGTAACGTCGGTACCATGCGTTAATGGTAATAAGGTGTTTACTTCATTAGTGCTCTAACTGAACACTAAGCGTGAAAGTTATTCTGCTGTTTAATATCTTAACTAGAACACATAAACAATTTACGTGTGGGTAGGTACCAACGGGTGTATTCTGTTAAATAATAGTCAAATAAATTGATCATTTATATAGCGTCGTTTTCGTGAGTAATTTACCTTACCTAAAGGGCGCTTACGGAAAAAAAATACAAAAAACTTACTGTCTAAAAAACTTAATTACTATTATTTTTCACTAAATGATATGCAAATTATGAAATTAACGTTTAAAACTGTAATAGTTGGTAAAACTGTAACTGTAATAATTAACGTTGAAAATTTTAATAGTTGGTAAAACTGTAAAATTGTAACTGTAATAATTAACGTTTAAAACTGTAATAGTTGGGGGTGCTAGGAAGATTCAGGTAGGTACTCTCGCGGAGTAGAAAACATTAGGTATTGTTGTAATTCTAAAACGATAAGCAAATACATAATCGAAGTCTTTCCAACAATAAAGAAAATCTTAGAAAGAACTAGAATATGCGAAATAATACCAGAAGCTTCGAGAAAATAGATTCTTTCGCAATGGCATCATGCTGAACACAGTCTTGTGATTGGTAACTCGATAAATCATAGAAACGATTGAAAAAAATCAAACTGTAATTAACCACAGAAACGGCGCGAATATAGAGTACGTTATCTGTTTGTGGAATATTCTAGTACGTCTGGCTATTAGTGCAAATTACTCAATAGTTTTCCAGTTAAAATGGTGTATCTAGTAAAAGAAGTAAAAGTTTAATTTATAGTGATTCATTTCGTCACCCACACAATATCATTACTCTTCATATTATTACTCAGTCACGTCGAGGATGGTTGCATATGACGTAATAAATATAACGTCTTGACCTTGGAATCTACGAACTCTACATTTACGCTGATATCATTTCGACGGTCCCTACGTAGACTCGAACGCCTAACAAAAATCCAAAATTTACTAAAAAATATTTCTACTTTTTCAAAAATTGCCTTTTTGTATATGTCTTAGTTTACGTAGGGAACCACCTTGACTAATTTTCAATATGTACAACTCTTGATTGTACTCGTTGATTTAAAACACATCTTAATTTAATTTTCTACATTATTTCTAATTTCTGTTCCAAAAAAAAGTGTAGTGTGCGATGTTATTCCACTAATTAACATAAAATCTTAGCATCGTACAATGGTGTCATACTACGACTATCCATCAGGATTGTTGACGACCTGTTAATAATCCGTGTTATAAAAAATATCACTAATTTAAATAGTAGAATGGGCCCTCTATAATAAGGGTATCATTACAATATAACGTAATACATCAACACAACGAGCGTAATGTCGGCAAGGCAGGCGTTAACGCAAATACAACAAAACCACCCTCGCCGAACATTTTCCTCGGTCGGCCGTTCTCGCGCGCCACACGACCTCACCTGGTGAGAATCGATTTAAGACCTTAATCCATCAAAATACTCGCGAGCTAATCCCCCTTAAGAAGATGATGTGTAGCGAGCTGTGCGCAACTGTACTCGGCGGAAAAGTTTACCGAATTAGGGTTGGAGGAAATTAAATAATAATAAATCAGACGGAGAATTACCAAGCTGAGGAAACTTGCCAATATCTTTCGACGCATTAAAAAGTTATTTCACCAAGTTAAACCAAGGGTGAAATTGGTAAACACTAGCATACTTACCTAATAATAATCATTACAAATAACGCATAAATATGAAATAATAAAAAATTGAATTAAATTTAGAATTATTTAGTTGAAATTCCAATTCACATTCTCAAACAAATCGATAGTCCTTACATAAACTAATACATCTACAAAACGACTTCCACACACGTTTCTCTTGTTCGTAGCTTCGTCTCTGTGAGACTTCTATATTTATATACCTTAATTATATAATATTTTGATAAATATTATTACTAAGGTCTGCAAGCTTGCGTAAAGCATTATTTTAAATACGACAACTGTTTCAGCGTATTAGGCCCTTATCAAACAGACTGATCGATACAGACTGACAATGACAGATGACTAATTAAGACTGTTTGATAATGGCCTAGTAAGCCGACGCAGCTGTCATGTTTAAAATAACGCTTTACGCAAACTTACAGATCTTAATAATAATATTTATTAAAAGTAAATTTATTTTAAATTTTATAAAAATAATTCATCTCCTTAATTGCCAACCTTCGTAAGAATGATAATCGTAAATCAAACGTATAAAATCGCTTGACGCTAGGCCTAAGGCTTCTTTACCATTATGTTATATTTCCATCTTACCGTCCGAGCCTCTCACAGGTTCAAGCTAGCTACATGTATTAAGCACTGTGACACATCCCTTAGATGATACAGAAATTCAGATCCTTTCAGGAAGGGCCTTGACTATTCCGCGTGAGTTATATAAAGAATTGTAGGTGTTATTAACAAATCTCGTCACGAAACTCGAGCCCAACAAAATAAAATTACCACCATAAGAGTGTAAAGGGCAAAGATACACAGAGGCACACACGGGAACTCGGCGGCAGTTGACACAGCGAAATCAGGGAGCGAGCAACCCACAAAGGCGCCGAAAACCACGCACAGAAAACACCCCCGAAAACTAATTTGCTTTCTATTCGAATATTATTACGATGAGAATATTTTACCGGGTAAGATTTCCACTGTCGATAGTTTTGGAAAATATTATTTTATTCGCATTTGGACCGAGAGCCGAGTTGACCTACTCGATTTACTGGACGTGATTTCAACGAATTATATCACACTTCCAAATTCATTTATCGAGAAACGAATTAGATGCTATTTATGAAAGTAAAAGTTAACTATATAAAACAAAAAATGTTGTTAGGTACTGTAATTACATACATATTTCTGCAGATATAATAAAGTCCTATTATTATTTTTCTTAATTTGCAAGTTAAGTTTAAACATTTTTTTTAACTGGACAATTAAGATTTGTTTTCGATTCCACAAACTTTTCCTGCCAAATAATATGAATTGAAGACTTAGAACATAAGTTTCCAAAATATATAACCGGCGGCATATTACTCGAAATCCTGATTTAGCCGGCAGGGATAATATTTTACGTAATAATGGCTTGTTTTAGTAACGGCCCATTACGCGACAAGGCCGCCATACTCCTCTGCTATATGGTATGTTGATAAGAGTAATCTAATCCTATATCTCCTTTGTCAGAAGGACTGATCTACAGGGCAGGGGATGGAAGAGAGGTGGAAGGTGTCAGAATGAGGTATCCAATCACGGCTTTGTGAACCCTCGACTCTGTACCGCGGGGGTTTAATATACCCTCCTTAGCAAATAAACAGGTTATATGTAGCACTCACGATAAGAAGGTTTCTACCGTTTTTTATTTAATATTGTAAAATCCGTTAGGTTGGATTATTAGGTACTCAATTTGATAGAAATAAACAAAACAAAAAAGTAAAGTCATGATTACAACAGGGTGTACTTTGGTTAGCAAAAAATGATTAGCTACTGTGTGTCCAATGTATAGATATTCAGTTCACATTTATAACGACACGTGGTCAAAGAACATTTTGCAAGATTACATGGGCGCGCGGTCGCGAGATAAATTGTATCAGTAACAAGTAAAGTTAAGGATATAATTTTAATACTATTCGGAGACTAGCTAGCAAAATTACCTAGTAATATCAAGATTAATACCACATGACTGCTAAATACATTCCCCTACATTCAACATTTCCTATAAAATATTCCCTGTTAGGAACATATTACGCATATACAAATATATACCTGTAGCGATGAAAAATATTAATCCTTTGCATATACTAAGAAAAACAAAAAATATTATTTAGTTAATTATATCTAAACAAATAATATAATATATTTATTGAAAATGTAAGTATCAATAATGCAACCCCGATAATTTTCAGTACTTTAAAATGTTCCCAAATTAATTATCTTCTAGGGGATCCTTTACACCGACTCCAAGTCCAGTGACTTAAAAAATTAAATCTAAAGTATACTGAATTTATCGCAAATGTGATCAAATTGCAGCTTGCCAACAGGGAGAGATGTTATGATCAGTCATATTAGTTAGGTCAAAGTATGACGATAAATCGTCTCCTTCCAAACTGACAATCTAATTCAAACATTACATAACAACTGATTCGTTATGTAATTATTCAACCTCCGAGAGGTTCCGTATGACTCATGCAAAAATAATTGGCTTCATGTAAAAGAAGGAGACAGATGATAACAGAATGAGATAAGTCATAGCACCAAAGCTATTAGCGGTTGACCGATACAATAATAGCTGGTGAAGAAAAACATTTAAAAATACTCTATATGTAAAAATATATAATAATATACGAGGTAGAACCTTCAACGAGATCGTTCATCACAAATGATTTACAATAATCCAATTATTCATGCTTAGAATTATATATAGACATTCAATGGTTTCTAAATAACGTTTGTTTTGTTAGACAGTGGAAAGTGAATCAGATTCTATTCGATTTGATTTATAAATAAAATAAAAATAATAATGCCACCAACGAAGTATATGTGAAACATTTCCGGGAACGCATTTGGCAATCGTGCATAGGTCAACAGAATGGATTTGATATTTTGCAGCAATGTGAAAAAATATCGGAATTACGCTGCAATAAAAATTGCTGATCTTATGAAAATGTAGTACAATTTAGGACAACCTAACGATGTGCGATAGCTGCCTTCCACGCGGTTCAATGAAAATACAGGACAATTCTAGGGCATTTACGAATCCTAAAGATGTGTGAATGCTATCTTCCACGCGTACCAGAAAAGTTAAATATTATTCATTATGGTATCCGAAAATTTATATCACTCTAGTTCTGCAAAACAGTGTTTAGCATTTGACATATAATCCTAATGATTGCACGCGTCATTTATAGACAAAGCAATATTTTAAAGCTTTTGATGACATGTGTAACGTATGCGCAAGAAGAGTAAAGAAAAAATAAATAAATAAATGTTAGTGAATGTTGAAGGTCACAGGGCTAGAGGTCGTCCGAGAAAGACCTGGCATGATCAAATAAACTAAATGTTGCAAAAGGTGTAAAAAAACATATGAAGCAAAAGTGGTGTACCAAGACAGCAGAGCGTTGCATTCTACCGTCTCTGCCAACGAAATGATATAACACATGCTACGCGAGAAATGTGACACTGACATTTTGTTATTATGATGAAAACAAAAATATTGTTACGTGATCGAGGCGGTGGGAGACGACATGTGAATTTATTGCAAATGAAATACTTGAAATTAAATAAAGTTGTAATTTAAATCATTCACACTCATTTTACATTAGTCACTCGAGAATCTTCCATTCGTCTCTAATTCACGTCGTTCGTAGCGCGTGATCACTATCGAACGCTCCTCGGTCCGTTGGTAAGTACTTTATCGCTGGTTAATACTCGCACTGAAGCTATCTATTTCACTTGTTTCTATGCTTTCTAGCGGCTGTCAAAATCAAAACTGTTTTCTGGCACTCGCAGCCGCACAATTTATAACCGCTTGATTTCTAGGTCTTTCTGGCGTTTTCAAGTTTCTTCCAATTGTTTTCAAACTATTCTAGACACACGACCAGCCGTGCAATTACTCGATGTTATGCGGTTCGTCACAATTAAGAGAAAAGATTGATTAACAAAATTAAGACACAGAAATTTGGACCGTTCTTTTCTTCTCACACTATTTTTATCAACTCGTTCCAACCCCCATGATTTACGAATGTTTTAAAAGTTGAATAGGCATTCATAGGTTAAGAGCCAGTTAAACTTAAAGACAGGGACGTAATGGAGGGGATCCCCTTTAGCGGTTATTGGTATAAGTGAGACAAACTAATGATCGGAATGGATCAAGATTGGTGTAATAAGGCCCACGATTGGAGATGTTTGAAACTGGATACGTTCGTGTTTGTTTCACGCGCGAACTGTGCCGCGGTAGATTGTGTACAACATTATTGGAAATTTAGCTGCGGACGAGGATTCGATGAAATACCACTTTGACAAAAACCAATAGTGACATATTGGAGAATATTGGAATTAAATGGAGTAATCCCACCCGATATTAACAGACTTAATTATCGGGGCAATGAATAGGGGAATTTATTGGATATTTTTAATCATATTTCGCCCAAAATAAACACGCCATTTGGCAATAGAGTAAAATAAATATTTTTTAATGCCTATGCAGAGCATAAAATAACAATTTTATTTTTGGTTTAATTATCATTATCTTATTAATCTACATTAATTTTAAATTTAATTTTAAATACATACTAATTATCTATTAAATACGTAAAACTATTTTGTTTTTTCTTAATATTTTGGACCTATCTTCCGTAAAACGTTGGACAATCATGAAAGAAGCTCATCTTATTTTAAAAATAATATAAGCCAAATAAAACTTCTGATTCTAATTAAAATTTCTGATATTTAACTATTTTATTTACACAATTTACTACATTTATTAATTACATTTTTTAATAAAGTACCAATCGTGCACTTGTGAATAATCGTGAGACAAAATAATTGCAGGATTTTGAAGCTGAAAATTCATGAAAACCATTTGTTTTTTAAATAAACTATATTCGCTTAAACATAAAACTAAAAATATAATAAAATAATGGTATAAAAATGTCAACACCGTGTAGTTTGGTGGTCGGCCCTTGCGTATTGCCTGAGCCGTTGCGTGTTGCGCGCTGATTATGTGCCACGCTCTGATTATCTAAAGTTGTAATTCCAGCAAGTTTACGGACAGACAGACTGACAACTAAATTATTAGTTAGGTGTTTCTTAAATGTGTATTTTTTTAAGTCAATATTTTTCAGCAAGTATGAGAAAATAAAAATTTATATTGCTTTGTACCTACCGTCATCATCACTAACTGATTTATATTCTCATTTTCTATCCACAGCTGAATGAAAGCCTCCCCAAAGTCTCCCACTCTCCCCCGTTCATTGTTATTCGCTGCTACATACTTACCAAGAATTTGGTGAATTCGTTAAAAAGATTTTTTCGTTTTTTTTTTTATATTAGGCTTTAAAAAATAATGTATAGTTTAAAAACTATGGAAATTATCAATCTATGATACATCTGTAAAATTATTGAATAAATATAATATAAAATAAATGCCTTGCTAAAAAACTTGATTTACACACGATTTGTAATGTTAATATGTATTTCTAAAACATAATAAATTACAATATTAGTTCATTTCTGTGTACGTACAAATTTGTAGTTTTGCCGATTTTCAACTCAAAAGCCAACATAAGACTTACGACACGTAAACTTTTATAGATCTGACAAAGTACAATAATTTGGCATGCGCTACCAGCGCCAAACAAGGAATTCACATTATCATAAAGCCGAAATGAACGTAGGAGATTATGGCGAGTTTTTAGTTCACTCAGGGCAATAAAATGTTTATACTTAGAAGCACTTAGAAGTCATTCGAAACTCATCATGTTCCCCGCACCATGTAAGGTTGAGAGACAGACATCGTGCACTTGAAGACGCCGCAACAATTTTATAATATATTTTTAAATACGAGAATGAAATATTTCTAGTTTTTGGATAAGTGAACTGATGATAATCCAGAATTTTCGAAAAAGCTAATAATTCTTTTATCTAGAATTTTCATACCTCACTGAAAACATTACCAGAACGAAGAAATATATTATTCAAATTTAATACATCAACCCTTGCGCTTTTCAAAAGCTATTTCTAGGATGTGCTAGTGTAAAAGAACGTTCTACATATATTCTAACAACAACATTCATATGGAAAGATTGATTTAATTTTATGTCCTTTTATATCAAAGTTTTTTCTTTACACTAGAAGTTTTTCCTATCTTTATATCCGTAATAAATACATAATAATTGAAATCATTAAATTGAATCCTTGGAAAGGCTTACATCCAACAGACGAAAGAAATTTACTGATAACGGTGACGATCATATTCATCACAGGCCATGTTTGATCTTAAAAATGTTTCCAGGTTTTCACAGCCGTTCAGAATCTTCTGTGTGTAGTTTTCTGGGATATTCTGCCATATATATTTGACCTCTCTGGCCGACGTTTCGGTTCCCATTGCAGGGTCCATCTCACAGCCCTGATGAAGGACCCTGCAACGGGATCCAAAATGTTGTCCAGAGATATGCATGGTAGAATATCCCAGAAAACTACACATAAAGTATCATGGTTTATAAAGCTCCAGCTATAAGTACAACAATTCATGGATTTGTGGTATATCTGTTATAAGTGGTAAGAAAAACCGACTTTTGAATATAAGGCGTTCGAATTGAACTAACTTAAAATCATAGAAAGATTTATTTTTAGCTTATTTTATTTAGCTTTTTATATTAGCTTAATATTAGCCTTTTTATAGGAAATATTTAAAAATGTGTTTTATAAATATTTTCTTGTCCGCTTATTTTGAAAAAAAATATTTTCAGATAATCGTACAACTTAAAATAAAATTAAAGTTACTTGTACCAGCTTCGGTTATCACAAAAAGGCAAAAAAAAAGATAGTAAAAAATAAAGTTGAAACAAATAACTCTGGGTGAAATTATAGTACTTTCGGTCATAAGTCAAAAGTAGATAGCGCAGAATTGGAGATTATTCAAAACCATGGAAGAATGCTTCAGAAATTTGCTCTTTAAAATATCAGAAAAAAGAACCATTTACATAGGAAACAGATAGGCGCAGGAAATAATAAAATTATGGCGTAATAACTGTCATGAAATAAAAGAGGAGAATTGAGAAATAAACGTTTTGGGAAGAAACATTTTAGCCGAGGGAATTAAAATTGGAGAAGGAACGAAATATTTCCACAAATCGCATAGATAAAATCTTAAAACAGGCGATATTTATTTTTGTCTTTTGAATTTTCTTTCGTCTTAAATCTTGGAATATACTAGTTTTCTGTTCGCACCTATAGACTGTAAATGTTTGAGGTCGGGGAGAAGGTGACTATATACAAAAGCGACAAAATTATACACATTTTCATGAATTTTCAGATCAGTTACTTACCATATCGCATTCCTCTGTGCCGATACAAAAGATTCACCTCTCCCATAATCATATATCTTCACAAGCGTGCTCGTCAATTTTTATTTGGATAATCGCCTACAGCGTTCTCTATTTTTTGTATATATTCGTAAAACTTTCGTAATGCCTATGCTTTTCTCACTCACACCAAACCAGCTAAACGATCCTTTCTTAACCATATTCGTTTCTGCTGTAACATGCTTTGCAGCCGCTTCTACTACGTGTTCATTCTTTACTATATCACACATATGCCTCAGCCTTAACAATTCCACAATTTTAATTTATTTCCAGCTTAATTTCCAAACATAATCAGGTAAATGAGAATTATTAAGGGACCTCTAAGTGTAACACTACCATTGGAAATAGTTCAGAGGGTAATTATCAATTTCGGTCATTTCGAGGAAACCTTCAATATTATCAACAAGGGAACTTTTCAAAAATTTTAATGTCCTAAACATTAATCAAATTTATCAAAAATTTGCAATACTTCAAATTCACAATAATAATGGATAAGCTTCAATAATAATAGAAGTACTTCAATAATAAAGGATAAGCTGGAAATATGTCCTTACTTAAATGTAATACTAGCTCAGCCCACCATCATTTCACCTATCAAGGAGTATCATTTTTAATGTTCTTCCCAATGAAATGAAGACGAAAAAATATATAAAAATTTCAAAACCAAATAAACAATCTAGCCAAAAACTCAATCTATGAAAAAAAAACTTATAAAAAACAATCGATGTATACATTTAAATGCTATTACAATACCTTCTTAATTTTTATAACTCAATGTTTTTAACTTTTTCACGAGACCAATACACTTAATACTACTAATTTATTATTTTAACAATGTATACTTTTACTTTACAATATATATTCCCAATTTTAAACACGGGAATAAAATTCTTTAAAGGTGGTTCAGCATTAATTTTCTCATTCTGTCATGCAAATATATTATATGTAATTTTAAGGTGGATGAGCGTGAATATACTCATTTTGTTATTCAAATATATAATGTAATTAACACACTTATGCACAATGTAAATTAAATTATTTAATTAAAAAAGTAAAAATATATATTTTCTTAACTTTGTGGTTGGAAATAATTAATTAAATCAACATTAAATTTAAATAAGGTGGTTTATATACGCGTGCCCGTTAAACACCCAACGTAAACAACAAATAGCGAAAAAAAAGCGTTGTATGACCGCTCCAATAGGAATGTCTTGCTGACTTTGATTTCTTATTTTTTCAACCCCGAATCTTTTTAAGTAACCGTTCCCTTCAGTCCAAAATTTCAACCCCCGCCCCAGGAACGACAGGGGCGAGTGCCATGTGTTTATTTTTTTAAGTACTTTTACATGGTCGATAAACGCCAATACGCCGCAGCAAAAAATAAACTATGCGACAAATAATAACTTGACAGCGTTCGCCCTTTCGGCTTTGCTCGTGAAATTTTCAGAAAGGTTCGCAAATCGTTCATCAAAACAACACCTGCCATTTTTGACACTTTACCGCGTTAAAGTATTATCCAGGACAGTTATCAGGCAGAAAAATGTCAGTATCATTTTACGTATTTTACAATATAAATTGAATATCTGGTATTAAAAAAAATGTTGATAGATTAAAAATTTTGGGTAGCATAAATGGTTTGTTAAATGAGTGATTAAGGAGAGTATAGTATGAAAGATATGTTAGGCGAGTGTTGAAGGCACCATATATAGAGGACGGCCGCGGAAGACTTGGCCACAGTATAGTAAAGATACAGTATTACGTCTTCATACAAACAGCCGAAATGACGCCCTTCGAAATCTCGGTATACTTCGGTCTCCGCAGTCGTCGCAGGGCTGCAGTAACGTACGGACGCGAGCAGTGTGAGACGCTCCCGCGCATTCATTTACGTCAAATTATGGCACCCCAAACCTCAAAGAGTCAGTCAATGAGCAGCCCTGGTGCGTGTTTAACTACCAAGCGACCGTATGTATTTATTTCAAGGACACTGCCGAGACAACATACTGTATACTTTACTATACTGTGACTTGGCATAACCAGGAAAATCAGGTGCAAGAAGATGATACTGTTAGAAGCCTCAATAATCGACGATGATGATGATGAGATGTCGCAAAGAAATATAAGGCAAGAGTCCATCTTCCTGCCTACTCCAGCGAAGAAACGACGCGAAGATACGTTAATCAGATAGTTTGAACGGAAACTATCCCATTAATGCTGTTTCGTCCAACTCTATAGCTCTGATTCAACTGTCCGCATTCACACGTCTTCACAGGCAAACCCGTTAATTGTTGAGGTTTCATTAAAATCACCTTCTTAGGATCTGTTTTACCAGGTCTTTCGCGAACATTCCCTATTTCTATACACTAGCATATATCGTACGTTTTTCCTACCATTCTCTGCTAATTCGATCATTCTGCATCATCAAGCAACCTTTACTTGTTGACAATGTGCTTCACATTCGTTCCAAATGTGTAAAGTAGTAATTCCTTCAGTTTTTCTTGATACATCCATTGCCGTCAGTATATTCGCATATTTATATATTCTAGTTCCAGCTCACACTTCAACAGGTGAATGTTGGTATTTAAATAATGATACAAAAACAATCTTGATTTCTTAGAAGAAGAGTCACAAGAGGCCCAGTTTTATCGTTGTTCAACACTCAAAGGAAACAACGTACTGGCAAGTGTTTAAGGTACAGTTTTCAGACTAGGATGTCCACCTTTTTGTCGTTTTCGCATTGTCTGCACCTTTATTTCTTTGTTTCGAGTTGCCGATGGCAGTTTACTGTGAAGACAAAACACGCTAGGGTTGTGGAACAGTGCACTCACTCACGTCGGGCACGGGGTGGGATGGTGAAAGCAATCCAGTGACGACCTACAAACAAGGTTCTGAATGAATACATCCCTACGCTCTAGGCAGATTTAAATATTGTATTAGGTATTAGATTGTTGATGTAGTTTTCTAACCCTTTTCTTTCTTTTTTGGGAAAGATTTAATTGTGCAATTATTCAATCATTATTATTTTAAAGTGTTTGGTTGTATACATTTTTGAATTAGAAATTCTTAACATAATAGCCATATTTTGTCAACAGCGTGTGTTAATTATTGTCTTCTATATTCATTTTTTGTAAAGTGTAATTATTACTCCTAATTTTACTGATGTTTTATCCATCAACGCTAACCGGTTTCAGAAAATCCTTCATCAGGGCAGGATAAAACGAATGCTTAAATTCTACGGTTGTATTCATAAATATTCTCAGATTGCCATAAAATTCTTAATACTGTTAGAAAGTTATTGCTTCTAACATAAAAAAATTAATTAACAAATATAAAAAATAGTGAAAAATCGAAAAAATAACTCTGTCATGCAAGCTTTGTATTCAGAGAATAGTATAAAAACTCCGCTGTCAATATAGATCAGTGAACAAAAGTCGCTAGTTGCCATATTACTACCCTCGATTTTAAACGGTTTTCTTCAATACCGCTAATGGAAGTGCATTCTTTCTCATTCCCCTTTCAACCCTTTCATCGGAGGGATTCGTTACACTTAATGTACACTTGCATAGATGAAGAATTATGCACAGTAGCCCACCTAAGACACTACCACAAAGGAATTATTAGTTCAAAGGGCAAATCGCCCTTTGGCGTTATTGTTTGAGAATATGACTTGGTATCGTATTAACAAAAGATCTAATAAAACATTGGCGCCGTTGAGGTGGGGCCATATCCAACAGGTGCTAAATCTCCGGGGGGGGGCACCTAGTTCCTAACGAAAAAAGACGACCCCTGATTATCCCGAAAAAAAAAACAATAACAACTGCGGATCGCTGAGGCAAGATGCGTTGTCTTACAGCACGGAGAGCAATGAATATGATATCATTGGCTGCGTAACGTAACCCAAGAATACCCTAAGAAAGTGCACCCAATGTATCATTAAGGTTCCCCCTCAAACAGCGAATCGCTGTGACATGATCACTATTTTTAGAAGAATAATAGTAAAGGTGGTTCTAACGATACAGGATCACGGAAATGTAGTTGGTATTAAGGAATAAATCGTAACGTAGGTGTTGGGACCCCCCTACACTGTATTTTACCTGACAAAATTCATTCCGTGATCGGCATTATTGATAGTAGCGTCAACTCGCATGACCAATCGTAGCCTCCTGAACGGGATTTTATATGCTATTTGCTCCACGGGAAACTGTCATTTTCATCATATTATATATATATAATATTATATATATATATATAATCTATATATATAGATAGAGATCTATAAGAGTATATTATATATCTTCTAATATCTCTATATTATATACTTCTATATAAAGAATTTTCTACATTCGTAATTTCATCTGATTTTTTATTTAGTAATATTAACTTTTTTTTTTCTATCTATATGTAGTATTTCGTCCTCATTTTGTTGTGAAGTTCTCATCTCGGCACAGATTCATCCTAGTGAGATGAGTGGCTCATTTCTTTACATACACATTTAAGTTCAAGAAGGCTAAAGACAAATTTATTGTTTCAAAGTTTATTGAACTTCATAATCACACATATGGAACTCCATAATCACACATATTTCATTTAAATACAAGTTGTTGAATGTATAATGTTTAAATGTAAAAATTAAAAAAACACAATGTTTTTTATGAGAGTTCAATATTTTATTAGTCTCTTACAGGACGATCGTTTCGGCTGTTTAGGCCACTATTGTATGCAAACACCCAACTATTGTATGTATTTGTAAAGCTATTAACTGTATCCTCTATAATATTATTAAGGTTTTTCCAAAATATTTGTATATAAACTCAAAAATAATAGCTATGTTTATCAGTTGATAATGGCCTAAACAGCCGAAACGATCGTCCTGTAAGAGACTAATAAAATATTGAACTCTCATAAAAAACATTGTGTTTTTTTAATTTTTATATTTAAAATAATGGAGTTCTTTGCAATAAATAACGTCAGTGCTCAAAAAATTAAAACATCTGTATAATATTTAAATTGATAATGCCCTCATAAGGCGAAACGCGACTCAGGAAATTAAAAAGGTAGAACTTAAAAAACAAATGTCTTTACTTCCATATGTGTGAAGGCTAAAGACACCACAGCGTTGCAATAATTGCTAATAAAATATAAAAAACACACGAGAATTCCATTGTAAACGAACTTAATATTCCTATACGAAACGAATGCAAAAAAAAAAATACGTAAAACACCCAACTATACAAAGTATCTAGCATTAACCGTTCAGGCAAAAAACGTCTATAGGCTTTTTCAGCACAGTTAAATAACATCTCAGATGACAAGTTTTAATTATCCTACCAGCAATAGCATCTCGATTGGAGTAAGTGGAATCGACACTATTTTTAAGGACATTACATTGTAATTGGTTAAAAATGTAAACTAAAGTTTTTTTTTTTTAAAGTTTTTTAAAAACTCTTCATTCTCTTGACTTTATATAGTCGGGCTATATATGCATGTTTATTGTACAGAACACAACATTAACATAAAAACCACAATGATATAACAAAGTGTTTAAAATACGCAAATAAAAACAAAGCTTCAGCTTAAAAATACTGTAGACGTCGGGCCATCACCATTATTCGCCGGGAAAAAAGCAAACATTAAAATATTCTTGGCAATTTTTTTATTCACGCGATAAAAGCTCTCGGTGATTAAAATTGTATTCCTATGTTTAAGAGCTTTTTACTGCGCCATACAGCCCCGCTACTTAGAAAGACTACAATAAAAATTTAGAAGGAAAATGAGAGAGGAATATCGTCGCGAAAGAGCTTTTACGAATCTGGTTGCGGACCACTTTGAATTTTGAATTTCATCTAAAAAATTGACTTGTAATCAACATATCAGGTACATACTAGTACATACTCTGAATGAGATGAAATGCGCAAATAATTTTTAGGAAAAATCTCGGCGAACAAAAACACGATATTTTTGTAATGGAATATAATTTTATTTACTGCCATTAACGTGATTCTGTTGTCCGAGAAAAAATTAAAATTGTTGTTTACGGTCGGGGATGTTAAGTTAGGTTCATGAAAATGAAAATGTTCTGTAAATGAAATATTATTTTTTTCCACGACAACCTTTACCAAAATATTCAATTCAGTGGTGTCATTAAAAATTTAAGAGATTTATTTATTATTATTGTATTAGTCCGAATCCTCATCTAAATTTATATTAATTTGATTTAAGTCTGTAATTACCGTATCTTGTAGTCACCGTATCTTTTAATAAATAATATTATATATAAATATATATTATAACAACCGCTCCGCATGACCGCTTGCGTTACCTACATAAATATATAGTATTTTTGTAACATGTAATTATCATTTATTTTCAACAATGAAAATAAAAAATAAAAATACACGTTCTTATTTACATAAGTGCACATGTATGTATTTGTTAAAACAATTTTTTTTTATTAATGACTTGTAAAATATTAATGTTATGAAATTAATATTTTTCGCACGTACCAGTTCTTTCAATGCGATTTCAATTAAGTAATATATTTGTATTATGGCACAGGTATCTCACGTCTGAAATTCTCTAGCGTCCAAAAGAATCCATTGGCGTAGCAATCCCAAAGGAATGCCCAAACATTGTTAGAGCGGGCCCATCCAAACATGATTTACGGGTTTCATATGAAATAAAAAGTGTCACTTGCTCCGCCTGTTTTGCCATAAATTGCCATTGTCTTCGCCAAGTTTGGCACATTTCGAGTATTGGACTATATATAATATATTGGATGTCGATATTTTTCAGATTTGCGATAGCTACAGTCGACGAATTTTTCTATAAGACAACCATCGGAGAATTCCAGCACGATGTTATCTACTCCCAAAAATTATTTATGGGATTTACTGCCATTTTGTTATATCGTAAATTTACGTTTAGAAGATTTGCAAATAATATAATTTAACTGACCGCGTACATCATTTTTATCGTAATTTTTACGATACATAAGAATTAATAACCTAATGAGTATATTTCGAAAGAAATTAAACAGTGAGATAAAATCATAAATATAACGTTCGAATCGTAGACGAAATGATATACTTATATTAACGAATTTATCTGATTGTAAGATTAATAAAGCGTCCCTCAGATGGCTTCAGAACGTAGAACATGAGGAAGAAATGCTGAGTAAAATAATGAACACTGAAGACCAGACTGAACTTGCCACTTGAAGATCGAAGTGGCATGTTCAGGTTAGCTGAACGGTGGTTCTCTTAGTAACCTCGGCGATCAAAATACAACATCACGAGGTAATGTTATATGAGTACGACTAGGGTAAAACTTGTATATTACGAAAAAAAAGAGAAAAAAAATCTGTCTTCTCCACAGATAAATAATTATGTTTATGACATAAATGCTTCGAAACTATTGTTAGATCTTTGAATAAAAATAATTAGCGTTTAAACCAGTTCAAGACATAAAACGAACAAACTTTCGTTTTTTCCTTTTATGATGATGATGTTTCACTCAAAACGATGAAAAAATGTCTGTAGAAGGAATGAGCCTAAATATGTCAAAACTAATTAGCTTAACAGCCTGCTGTAGGAAAACTCATAGCGATAAAATTAAACTATCCTCAATCATCCGTTGACAGTCAAAAAGGTTGGCGATTAGTGCTGTGTGTAATTTTTTAAAACACTTAGTTAAATTAACGCCATTATGCGGGACGCGGCACTGAAGCTGATCAGTATACTTAACAAACCGAAAAATGTCCTTCTGGTATCTCCAACTAATAAAAGATTCCTTCCAACTACCGCAGGACATTTTTTTGTTATTAATGAAAACCATTTCTTCCGCACCATATAACGAATATTATACCGCAACGATAATAATACTCGAACCTTCTTTTAGAAAGCGGGCTGAAATTTTACATTTACTGGTATTCCCAACGATTGGTCGAGTACCTTCCCTCTAGAAGAAAAATACTAAAACAGATAAGTATGTATATGTACTACTACACCTAGGTAAGAGTTTTATTACGGAAGCAAAACGAGTCAGAATGTATGAAAAAGAAAATATAAAATAATAAAAAATATAAATATTTATAAGATTTTTAATCAAATTCCACACCACGCCATCAAATAAAATCAGTTCAATGTATCAAAAATAATAATAATAAGTTTTTTGCTGCTTTTGTACATTTTATTTATACAGGGGATACAATTGTCACGATTAACAATTACGACATGAATAAAAAATTCTCATTCTTGGACTATAGTACCGAGATATATATTTAAAAAAATATTATTTGAATTATGGAATGAAAACACGGATGCTTACCGAAAAATTAATAAGGTGACTTGAAGCATTCGAGATGTGGATCTACAGAAGAATACGCAAAATAAGCTGGGTGGACAGAGTTACGAATAAAAATGCTATGGTTCGGGTGAATAAAGAAGAAATAATCAAAATAATTAAAAAATAATAATAATAAATCCGAAAAGTAGAATATTTCAGACACGTGATGAGAAATACAGAGAAGTAGGAAATCTTGCACATCATAATGCAAGTAAAGATTGGCGAAAGTCGGTACCTTGGAAGAAGGAGTACATCATGGTCGAAAAATCTATGACAGTGGTTTGGCCAGTCTATTGTTGAGCTATTTCGGGCCGCAGTAAATAGAGTGTTGATAGCCAACGTCCGTTAAACTGATAGGGCATATTTATTAAGACCAATTGGTTTCGAAAAGTACGAGTTATAAGTTACTTTTTTAATCAGTTATTATGTTTTGTTTATAATATTCAATTTATAAAGAAACAATTGTAATTAAAAAAAAATGTACCATTGGAGATATGAGAAAATGGTCTTAAGGATAGAACTAAATGTTAAATTTATTAGGTTATTTTCATACGCTTTACTTAACCTATACGGCTTTTTAGTCATTGCAATAAAACTGATATTTTATACGAACCGTATGGACGTGTAAAGATATGATTCTCGAAGTTTCGCTGGAGTCATATCAGATCATATTTTATTTATCATTATTTATGGAATATCTTCACAAAAAAAAATTATGCTTAAAAAATTCAAACATCTTATTAAAACATATACATTCTCTCAAACCTCAGAGTAGGTTATTCAAATGATAAGATCACAAAACTCTCACAAAAATTTAACGCATATCTCAGATAGAGCTCCTGTCGAGATGACTGTATGACATTTAATAAAAATACAACCGTCTTGTCATATTAATCTCCGCCCCGAGCCCCGCGGCCCGCACGCCACTGCCGGTGCCCGCCGTTCTAATCTCATTATTTATATCAGACAATGAATCCCTTAGAAGATGTTCTTATTCACTGCAACATTTACATACCATATTAATTTAATCGTACACAGTTTATTATATGGGAAGTGGGAGAGATCGCTGTGGGATGACGGACGGAGTAGGTAGAGGCTGTTTCATCATCGGTACGCTATAAATATTTTATATATATGTACACGTGTACAGGGTGCATCAAAAAATATTGTCACTGGATCGTGACGGTAAGAAGTAAATCAAACACTTGAAATTAGTGAACTAAAATCACTGGACACGAATTCAACACATCTGTTCTGGAATACATCGAAATCTCACACTAGTCACTCGAGAATCTTCCACTTGTATCTAGAAATTCTGATTCAGTTCGTTTGTATCGCTCTGATTACTATACTGGTAAATATCCGCACTGAAATCGCATAATGCATTTGTCTCTGGTTAAGCTTCTGTCAAATAATAACTGGTCTGCGCAGCGGTTCAGTCGCCTCTTATACAGAGAATGTCACTTCACGGTGTTTTGAGTGTGATCTAGAAGTTTCTAATTTATTTCCGTGTATTCTGAACAGCAGTTTCTAATTCAGTGTAGAATATGCAGAGTGCTGTAAAATCCTCGATTACGTGTGATTCTTTTCATTTTTACAATCTCGTAGCAATTCTTATTTTATTTTATTGATTGAATTGACAAAATTGAATATCTGACTCCACGAAAGTAAAAGAAATTATGCGCTAAACCACTAAAAGTGAACTCTAATAAGAAATTTTGCAACGCTAAGATAAGGTTATGATACACCTATACTTTACCCATATTTTTTTGTTTTGAACCGTAAAAGCACTGTCTGCTACAAGACTAAAAAATGCTAATAGATTTTAGTTATAAACTTGTTATGCAGACAACAAAAATATATTATAATGCAGTAACATAGCCTACAAATAATGCGTTATAAAAGTGTATAATATAAAAATATAAGTACATACTTCGTTATAATATAAAAATAACGCGAGCATGAATAGTGCGTTTGCAGTGCAAATGTGTAATAAATATGAATAATTTCCATTAAAGTAAAGTATTACAGTATATATGTTTGCGATCTTAATACTAAAGAAAAATACAATTATAAAGAAAATAATAAAACAGTTAGGGGACTAACAATAGGGGAGTACACCAAGCAAGCACAATACATACAAAAATAAGACTACCCAGGAACATTGAATTAAAGCATAAAATAAACATAGAAATATAAATAGTATTTATACAGAGTTAAGTGAAAATTAATATAACACACATCACAAACTATGATATTCATCGAACTGGAAAATTATACTGGAACCGGTATACAGCATCTCATCTGACTCATATAAAAGTATGAAAAGGTGAACCAATTAACAAATATTAAACCGCGTTAACATTGCATGAACCAGCTCGTTATCTACGAGGATGAGAGAAGGCGAACAGGTGTAAGTTGCAATTCCCACGGTGTGAACAATATTTTAAAATAATTACTGTGTGATCGATCAACTGAACACCCCCTTTCTGTCTCAAGGTCCATCAAAGTATAATATTGTCACAGTACGTGGCTTTGGGAGGCAAATGGAAACACTATTAATTAATTTAGTTTAATTTATTACCAAAGAAAGTCCTGGACACGAGTTAAACTTTAGTACCGTCCTCACTATTGTAATCGCTTAATGTCTTCTGAATATTTCACTTACTTATTATTAAACTGTTCCTAAATTCGCACTAATTTACGCTATTTCTATTCCTCAGATCACTTCAGCTAAACTCTGTTCAATATGTTCAATGTTCGCTCATATAGACAATTCGCCCCGGTTTTATCCTTTATTTACTTGCGCTGGTCACTCAATAATATCGCGAGTTGTAATACTCGACTCACTAATCACACTAGTTCGCTCGGAAGTATCACGGAGATGTCACCTTGTTAACTCCGCAAACTGAATTGCTGGAGCCCGCGTCGCGTGGCTCCTTATATAGCACACTTCCTCCGAAAGATTCATTCTAGAAGTAACGAAAAATGTGGAATGTTCTTAGCTGTTCTGCCATACACTTCACCACGAAATAGAATGTGGTAGAGTACTCCAGAGAAATAACGCGTTCACGGTTGAGTAACCCCAGATCGCGTGCACAACAGCCGCCGTCATGGTTGACTGCACGCTACTGCGCGCCGAAAGTATTCAGCCTCGTTACAATATTAACTTTTGATCATTTTCAATTTTATTTACAAAATCTTGGAAAAAAAAGCTAGACGTACAGAACATCTTACTGGACGCATCTTCTGCAAGTCCATTATTAAAAAATAACTTTAATACGAATATGCAACATTTAAATGTACTAAAGCTTAGAATTTCTGCGAAGGTTTTCACATTCCACTTTTTTTATTTCTACGAACGCATTTAAAATAAATGTGGTCTTCTCAGTACTGAATCCAACAAATATACGAGGACAGTATGAAAATTTAATCTGGCATTATGTATGTAAAAAGACATGCTTTTCACCCCGCCTATTATTTTGGGGGATATTATAATCGCGGACAAACTGATATAAAAAAAAACTTTTTATAAAACCAATATTTATTGAATTATCAACATGTGATAATTCAATAAATATTGAGACCCTGCATTAAGATACAACGATACAATTAATATGTACTTAAATATCTATAAATATATTTACATAACTAAATAAAAAGTAACCCATAAAAACCAAGTTTTTATTATACTCCCTTTCTCATTTACTAGTGGAAACTGGTTTGGCGTCGAGCAACGCTACGAAAGGGAGTAATAAAAAATTTCCAAAAATCCAAAATAATACTTTAATCAGGTTCCGTGTCTACCAGACGCGTTGAAATATTTTCATACAACTTACTAAGTTGTATGAAAAAACCATTAAAATTTTTAAAAATCCAAAAATTTATTAATTTTTTTAACAAAAATTTGATATATCTTTGTGATCGTCGCCACGAGTCTGCTTGCTAAGTTTCAGGTCGATTGGATCACGGGAAAGGAGTTAAAAATCGATCGAAGTTTTTTCGTCAAGCAAGCAGACGCTACGAGTTAATTAATATAAAGGGAGTAATAAATAACCAAATCCTTTTTCTAAATAGTTACCTTTTAAATTTGTTTTCACATTAGTTCTTACTCCCATATATATGTTTTTTGTTTATGTTAATGTCTATACTTTGAATTATTGGCTACTAATCCCGACAAATGTTGATAATTCAATAAATGGTAATTTTATACACTGTTTTCTTCTTATTAATATAAATTATGTAACCACGAATTAATTTTGCAGTTATTCAAGAAATTATATTAAAAATACTATTTAATCGAAACGTGGTCACACCCGGTTTCTATAACTTGAATCAGTATTAACTGCCAGTCATTTCACAGAACACTTCACCAACTCTGACGAAATGCCATTTGAATAGCTACAATTAAAGCATCTTTAAACCAGAGATAACTTCCGATAATGGGGTCTCAACTTCAATACGCTCTAGATCTCACACTCTCGACACAAGTGTCCGGGAGACGTATGTCTTTATTTGTGTCACCCTCGGGAGGGTTGGCGTGGACGTGGGCAGTGGCCTAATGGGCGGTTTACTGTTTGTAATTTATGTCACTAATTTATATCACTATACGTGTATTCTCGAGAATAGGGAGTTTATTCAATTAGTTCGACGCTGGTATTCGATAGTTATTCATTCGCTATGGGATACGGTGATTGATTGAGTGAGCGGCCTGTTGACACGAGATTCTGAGCAAAGATTTATGATACTCAATTTGATGTTTTATTAAGATCCCATACAATATTGAGCTGTGCGTAGGTGTCCCACATTTTCTCAGGAACATATTATGTGTATATAATATTTAAGACAAAGGAATTTAAAAAAACTTTTTAATGTCGAAATATACAGAAGTAAGTTAGTTAGTAGACGTAGTTCATGGATAGCATGACAAAGGTACGACCAAGAAATGTCAGTTGGCAGATAATTTTGACTTCATAGCTCGCCCATTTCTCAAAGTTTCATGTTCTCCAAACCACGGAACGGATGGTCGCGTAGACCTGAGCGACTTTCATCAGTCAAACTGTCATATATTATAGATTTAGATAATGATGGAATATAATACAATTATCTTATATGATTTTATACATCTGATTGTATACATACAGATACAGCGACTCCAAATCCATATATCTATACTTTTTTTTAAATAAAAATGCGTTCACGGAATACGTGTCGCAATAATATTTTTACTATTCTAAAACTAAGCTAAGCGCCTGTGCGATGAAAATAGGACTAACTTGCTGGTGTCCTGGATTTTTTTTTTAAATCAATGATTTAAATCCTTTTTAAATAATTTTTAACTGCAACCAAATCAGCCAAAAAGTGTCAAGGGACTTAAAAAGTTCCACGGTTCGCTGAAGTATAAGGCCCGACTGTTTCAAGTTGGATTAAAATAAAAGTTCGTTTAAAGCATAGATTTTTATGGAAACGGATCGTTTGATTGGTGGAGAACGCAAAAGTCTATGTTTAAACGAACTTTTACTTTAATCCAACATGAAACAACAGGCCCTTAGTCGATAAACAAGTCATACAGAAAACTGCCCCTACTGAGTGGTGGGTAGCAATACATAATATTTATAAATATATAACCGAAGAAGAATCGGATATAATCAAGCAACTAATAAGTACAGTTGCGTCTTCCGCTGGGGTCGAAAAAATATTATCGGCATTCAATTTGATGCATAGCAAAATAAGAAATAGATTAGGCACCGAGAGAGCGGCTTCGGAAATTAGTCTTCCTTTTGAAAAAACAAATTATAAAACCAATAAAAACAAAACATTTATGTTATAATATGTAAATAAATATAAGTGACTACGACTGCGGTGAAACCCAAATGGTTTTATGTTCATTTATTAATTTTGAGTCATTTTTATTTTCCTTGTTATTTTTTGTTAAATATGACAAAATTCTACTGTTTTTACTCTCTTTATATTAACTCGTGGCGTCTGCTTGTCTTCTTGTCTGACGAAAAAACTTTGGATCCATTTTAAACCCCTTTCCCGTGATCCAATCGAGCTGAAACTTTGCAAGCAGACTCGTGGCGACGATCAAGAAGATGTATCAAATTTTCGTTAAAAAAAATTTTGGATTTTTCAAATTTTCAATTTTTTTTCACACAACTTATTAAGTTGTATGAAAATATTTCGACGCGTGTGGTAGACGCGAAACCTGATAATAGTATAATTTTGGATTTTTGGAAATTTTTTATTACTCCCTTTCGTATCGTCGCCCGACCGAAGCCCAACGCGTAGGTTAAGCGAAAAAAAAATGTTTCAACTAGTAAATGAGAAAGGGAGTTTAATAAAAACTTGGTTTTTATGGGTTACTTTTTTTAACTAACTAACTAACTAACTAACCATCACGCCGTTTCTCTGCAGGGGTAGGCAGAGAGGATTGAACGCCACACTCTTCTATCCTGGCACACCAATTTTGCTTCGGCCACATTCATACATCTTCTCATACACGTTCTACGGTTGTTGCGGCTTTTAACAGGGCCATCCTCAAATACTTGTAGTACCTGATCGTGCCAGGTCTTTCGCGGACGCCCTCTATTCCTGTTGCCTTCAACATTCGCCTCATATATTTTCTTAACCATCCTTTCCTCGTTCATACGTTCCACTTTTTTTAAAAACGACTTTTAGAAGAACTTGTCGATTTTCGTTAAATTCATAATATTTTTGTTAAATAAATATACTTCGGTGTTTTTTAAAAAATTACCGAATTTTAGAAGAACTAATATGTTGAGTTTTGTTTATCCCATTAATAAATAAAATAAACAAAAATTATATTGTGTTTTTCCTCAACAATAACTGACTTCCAAATTAAAAAAGTTCCGAATATAAATAAATAATCACGATTTTTATCAACCTTAATACTTACATTGTCAGGAACGAAGAAAATGTATTACAGAACAGACATTTTAAGGCATAGTGTAATAAGAGAAAACATACCAAAAACCATATCCTTTCTTTCTTATTATTAAATGAATAACTATCTTACTTAACTTTGTACTTAAATTATAAGTAGCATGTAAAAAAATTATTGTATGTAAAAATTGTTTGTATAAACGTATAATAAACGTCGATTCCTGGGAAAATTAAATGACGTTATAGTGATGATTATGGATATGGATTAAAAATATCGACGTTATCAATTTATTTTTACATTTATTAATTGAACTCGGCGCAATAGAAAGCGTTTCGTTTCTTTGTTCCATTGTTGAAGATTTTTTAATATCATGTATTTATTCTTCTGATACTTCATCAGAGAATATTCCGAGAAACTAGTGTTCAGAGAGACGTGATGAATGCGTGGCGATTATTACTGAGTTTGAGTACCAACATTTGTGTATTTTATTATGCTTCATCAGGTTAAGAGGCCCAATTACTGAAGCGAAAAACACCCGGGCTCGAGTTAATCGCATAGATTAATTGTGACCTCACAGGGAATCGAACCCAGAACCCTCGGTGTGAGAAGCCAGTGTCGTGCCCACTGGGCTACGAGGGCCGCCTTACGATCAATATTGAGACTGAATGAACACTTTTTCGAAACATCCCTATCCCATCCTCCCTTACATCCATCAAACATCAGGTAAAGCGCGCTGACATTATTTCAAACCAGGTTATTCATTTATATTAAGACGCTATTCGTCGAAAAACAATTTACAGCGAATGGATTAAATTTGAATTAATAATTTGATCCCATCATTCAGCGCCTCTCCCTAAAGTTTAATATAATTCCTGCCCCTGACAGATAATGAACTGGGGCGTCCTTGGGGAACATAATAACCTGTGGAACTTGACAAAAAAGACATAAAACCGCCACAAAAACGTATAAAAGTCTATTACTCATCCGAGATTCGTCCCCGCTGTCACTGCGCTTCCTGACGAGAGTTATTAATGTCGAAAAAACAATAATAATCAAAGTCACCAGTGGCGGCGACGGCCATCAGTCGGGGGAGAGCCATCAGTCTTTACTTATCAACGGGAGATTTATTCTTCCAGTCATTATTTTGTTATTTTAAAAGCATCGTGACCTTTCATTCCGTCGGTTCGTAGATTCTCTTCTAATGACCCTACTTTAGTCCTGCTCGCTCCCCCGCCCCCCCCGCCGCCGCCGTTCCGTAAGTGGTGATTTAAAGTGTATTCAAAACGCGTCAGGCGGTCGTGACGAATTCTCCGAATGAATTACTACAAAGAAAACGCATTTCCATAAGTACGGAGTGGCCAAAATCCCTTATCGGAGATCCAGAGGCTGAGAATAATGGCCGCACATTAGAATATCTCAGCTATCCGAACGCCGAATCTCCTGTCCTCGATAGAAAGCACTTCTCGAAAAGGGCGTAAGGTTTTCGAGAAGTTCGAGTTTCTCCGCGAAGCGCATAAACAAAATCGAATACATTTGTCGAATGTATTCATTCTCGACTCGTTATAAATAACTTTAAAAGAAATGTATGAACTTTTTCAAGATTGATACGAATTTGAAATTTCCCCCACGTGCCGAAATGTTGGGTACTCAATTCATAGCGAAAGTTTTTACGCCTTATCTTTCCCTCGCCGGCGCCCCGATAACACGCACGCAATATTGATTTAAATAGACTCGAAACTTTTTTAAAGTGGGCCATAAATCTTTTAACTTATTGGCCCGGGCCTGCTCGCAGTGTCTTGGCAAAACTTTTGATATCGGCCAATTCATTTTCGAATCAAGTATCCGCGCCAACTCAATATCTGCAAATCACTGGAAAAAGTACTTAATTGCACACATACAAGAATTTTCCTGTTACATGGAAAAATTTATGTAATCTAATAGACTTTTCAAGTTCCCATCTCAAATGGAGTTTCTTATCTCGTATCATATTATCTCGTAACATACCTAATTAAGCTAATCTTAGCGTAGTGATAGAATTATAAAAAGGGTCTGAGAGAAAGTTTTGTGTCAGGACAAGCGTGGCGCTGTTAGTTAGTTCGTTAATTGATATTTAAAACGAAGGACTTTATCATTAGTACAAATAATAATTATGATAAAAAAATTCAAAAGTACCTAGGTACATTATTTTAGATTATTTTTGACAAGTAGAGATATTTCTTGCTGGTGTATATTACATTTTGGAAGAAAAATTACATATAATTAATTTAAAATAATTAGTATAATTATTTTAAACCGAGAGGAAACGGATATTGGTTTTTGGTACAGAGTGCTTTTCTAATTTGTGATGTCTAATTTCAGTGCGCTCCATCCGCTTAAAGCAGTTTGATCGATTTTACTTATTTTTATTCTGGAACAAATTATAAAAATTGTACTTACTTAAATAATTTAGTGTTTACAGATTTTAGATCACTCCGTAATCGAGAAATGAATACATATTTCAATAAATTTGATCAAATTAATATTTAAAAAGATTTTTGTGTTCAGATATGATGCTAATTAGTGCAAAAATCAATGATTTGATTTGAAATCTATTAAAATTATTTGGGAAAGTGAGATTGGTAGTACTGATTAGACCTGCATTTGATAAAGTACCTCTTCAATTTTTAAGTTTTTATTCATTCATTAATCATTCAATATTCATTAATCATAGTACAGTAAGGTTGTCATAGAACTGACCAATATCTTTAACTAATTACTTACTTATGTAGGAAGAGAGGATAGAGCACCACACTCTTCTGTTCTGATACACAACTCTCGCCTCAACCACATTCATACATCATACATCATACAAGCTCGACGATTGTTGAGAACAGGACCATCTTTCAGTATGTGAATCTAATTAATTTGCGTAAATACCTATATTTAGGATACGTTTTGTATTCATTGGTAAACGAAGGTATTTTGATCTAATTTTTTTTTATATAGTTCTATGGCTAGTTTTTATAAAATAAAATAAAGTTTTTATAAAAATAAATGAAAAAAATATAATATAAAAAAATAAATGTTTCAACATTTTTAGTTTTGTAATTGTAAATTTTTTAATTATGTTAATAATTTAGAGAATATCATTATTGTTTAAATTCCTCTGTAAGATACAGCGGATGATTGATTTAGATATGTATGTTATATTTATCAACTTGATTTAGTCATAGAGACACTGAATATCTTTGCATTACACAAAAACAATAATATAAATCACTGAAAAATTAAACAAATGAAATGTAAAATTATGTAATTCTGTACTCACTATGTATGTGTATGCTTAAATAAATCAATAATAAATTAAATAAATTCTTGAGCGAAACATGGTAAAAGTTGTCGGCAATCCTAAACAGTGACAAAGTGCATTTAAAAATGCATCCCCAGCCAAATAAATGTAAAGAATGGGCGGGTCACGTGCAGCTCGGGAAATCAACACGCGGACAGCGGCGAGTGGGAGCAGTCTACACATGCCGGGCGATGCGACAAGCTCAGGAACGAATTTATTCTTCCCGGTACAGCACTGGCACAGTACGCGATATTAAATCAGCCTAGCTACTAACGTAGCGCATGCTTTCGTTCTTGCATACATTAATTTAAGATATTCATTAATTTAACCTTACCATTACTTATAATTTTTTTTACTGTTTGAATTTTTTTCTTAAAAATTAACTTTGATGTATAAATATCATTGAAAGATTTGGCAGATACTTCGTGGTGCAACATTATAATTTCAAATACGTTTTATTATACTTTGTAATACACACACAATATGAGTTATTAAATTACAACTATAGTTTCAAGAGGAGCAGTCCCTCTCATCATCAGGTATAGATAATAACTAACTTAAATACAAAATTTATCAATCTAATTGGGTAGGTCAGGGGGGTCAGGGGGGCGCGCGGCAGGGAAGGGTATTTTTTTCGCCGAACAGCTCTAGGAGTGGTGAACTGGACTGAAATGTGATATTATTTATTAATGTGTTTCCAGAATTTATATTTTTTAGGATTTCAACGGTATCCAAACTATTCATTATCCATCGTCTATAAGGAACCGAGTGGAGTAATTTTAATTTGTGACTATTGAAAGAATGATTGGTGTCGCCCCCCTGACCCCCTGACCTACCCAATTAGATTGATAAATTTTGTATTTAAGTTAGTTAGGTATTATCTATACCTGATGATGAGAGGGACTGCTCCTCTCGAAACTATAGTTGTAATTTAATAACTCATATTGTGTGTGTATTACAAAGTATAATAAAACATATTTGAAATTGATGTATAAAGTTCAGAACTAACTATAATATATAATATTTTTATTAAAACAAATTTAATTAACCAGTTTGGAAGATATACAAAAATATCTATCGCTAAAATTTTGTATATCGCTGATCCTCGGAAAGGAAAAATATCGGGTTCGTATTCCGGTAGTACCTACCTAAACCAAATATTTTTCGGTTGTAATTTATTTCTGTATATATCTTTACAATTGATTCATTTTGTTTGTTTAAAATTTTTATAGAAATGTATTATAATAATTGGAACTTTTAAATAACAAAAACTATGCACAGTAAAATGTGTTTTCATTAATAATTTATACAACTTAATCATTTATTTTTTTACATTTTTGATTATTCGTGTATCATAATATACACTTAATGTTTAAAAAAATATCATCTATAAATGCGTAATTTTATTATTGGTACAATTAATATAACCAAACAGTTACTAATTATATATCTAGTTATGAGAAGGACTGTTCCTCTCGAAACTATAGTAAGTACTTGCAAAAATCAATGTGTGTATCACAAAGCTTTTATTTTATTTTTTTAGTAATCAAGAACTTCAGTAATAATATTTAAAAATAATTTTTCAAATAATTTAGAAAAACAAGAAACAAAGACATTTCATTTTGATATTTTGACAGTTATAAAACACCCTGTCGATGGAAAGGTTTTTCTGAAACATGTTGGTGTAATTAATCAAATAAAAGAAGTAGATATATACAAATAATACAATCAATATTTTTTACAAAGCTTTTAGTTTAAATTAAAATGGTCATGCTATGCCATCAAGTAACTGCCGTAACAATTAATAATATTGAATAAAGGTTTTTTTTCAACACAAATATATATTGTTTGCTTTAAAAATTTGTCATCAGTTATGCTACAGATAAAAATGTTGTAATGATAAAATGAACCCAAATAATGTGATGACGGTTCCATAAATTAATGTCATCACCCTTGTGGTTTTAGCCAATCGAAGCTTCCAAATAGACGTTTTATTTACCAGCAAGGACAAAACCGATAATTAGGTTACACAGGAAGTAAAGTACAAGCCAGCGCTACGTTTATTAGTTCCAAATAATATCGTTACATGTATAGTAATTATTAATGTCTTACGCAGCAGAACCGATAATCAGAAAAGGGCCAAAACTAATAACTGGAATGGACCCGAACTCGACCCTTTCGGATGAGTATCTGCTAGTCCAATCAATTACTTCATATCAACATTTACACTTTCTCCCGCTGATAAGAAGAATAGACCAGGTAATCAATTTGGGTCGACTAATTGAAACGTAGAATCAACCCTTTCTTGTGGTCAATGAAAAAAAAATGCGACATATCCTTAATTCTGCCGGAGTGATTAACGAAGGTAACAAATTGAAGTAAAAAATTAAAACTATTGAGGAGTAAGGATCATAAGTACTACCCTTTGCAGAACTACTGATACGTACCAGGCACGTTCAGTACATTGAATCATTAGTAATACGCAAAATATATTTTTTTTTAAAAGCGAAAACAAATCTTACAGAATGTAATGATATGCGCGTATCAAAATATATCCAACCACCATTTTATTTTTATTTTAGATTAGATTTAAATGTCAATATACTCTATAAGGTCATTTTAAATATAAGCTATCATATACACCATCTACAAGTATCAATCTGAAGTTATCGCTTGTTAAAAATCAGCTTATGCAAGTTACAAACAAAGTTTGTGACTGTTTTCTTTGATTTTCCAAAAAAATAGATTGTTTTGATTGCCAAAAAAAAAGTAAGGTGAGTTTTTATTTTCAACTTCTGTAGTGTACGTTTATCAATATCGGAATAAAATGATAATAATTATGATAAGAATATCACGAGATAAGTACGTATTTTATTTCGACATATTTTGTACAAATTTCTTGTACAGCTTATTTAAAAGTACCGATTGCACGATGCTGTAATATACCTACACAACCAAATTTTAAGATTGATAAATTTGAAAAATCGCTCATAACTACTAATATCAGATAATTCTGTTTATCTATTTCAATTTGTCATATCCGTTAAAGATAATGTATCAAAGAGGTCACTTTAGAGAACGCGTATCAGTAACATGTCGGTTTTTTAGCCCCTAGATTATTATGCTATTATTGTAGGAAGTGTTCCTTGCAGAGTTAGTATATTTATAACCGCTAGTTAAGTTGTAAAAAAGTACAAAACAATTTGCAGGAGCGATATTGCCAACCTGTTATTTTCTTAATTTCATAACATTCATAACGACATGTGGTGACCTATTATTACGGAACGAATTGGAAATAACGATTTTGTATACTCATTAAAATACTGCTGTGTAATGAAATTAACCTTGGGTAACCAAGCAGAAAAATCACCTGACCGATTATGGGTAGTTCTTAATAGGCATTTCTTTTGTAGTGTAAATTGTGCTGCTAAACAGGGAAACTGAGACCACACCAGTAAATGAGACCTATTTTTATTTAACACATAACTTATCATTGTATAATACATTGATTGTGATGAAAACGAAGTAAGTTAAATAAGCAAAGAGGAAATAAAGTGGCATATAAAGAAGGTAAGGCTGTGGAGCATTAAACGTTGCTGCCGAGAATATCAAAGCTGGTAGTTAAATAAGCAAAGAGGAAATAAAGTGGCATATAAAGAAGGTAAGGCTGTGGAGCATGACAACGTTGCTGCCGAGAATATCAAGTTTGGTAGTTAAATAAGCAAAGAGGAAATAAAGTGGCATATAAAGAAGGTAAGGCTGTGGAGCATGACAACGTTGCTGCCGAGAATATCAAGGCTGGTGGCCCACTAGTGATTTCGTGGCTTCATGCACTCTTTAATCAATGTTTGCGGGAGAGGCACGCCCTCTTATACTGGAGGAGAGCCATTATTATGCCTTTCTGCATAGGTAAAATATCGAGAATGGAATGCGGGAACTATAGCGTAATCATTTTATTGAGCTCAGCTGGCAAACTTTATAAAAGAATTTTAATAGAAAGAGAATGGTCTGTGAACAAAAAAAGGTACGTAATAGTGATGGACAAACCGTTATTTTAACCGATTACACATAGTACAGCTATTTGAGATTTGTATCAAAGATTCGTAACAGAGTTATAACTGCTATCTAGTATCAAGTATTGATGGTTGCCCATCGAATAGCGAAAACTCAGTTACCAATCATCGATACAATTAAATACAAAACTCAAATAATGGTTATTGTATCATTGTTTAAAATACCATCAGTAAAAATATTACGGGACGTGCATGCATGGGTCAGATTTTCTTCCCGGTAGCATTACAGAGTGATAATAAACTAATATACGAAATTGCATGCTTATGCCATAGAAGCACTGCGTGTGTAAGAATCAACTGATCATTCACACTTTGGTTCGATATAACAAATATAACAAAAGATGTCAAACAAGTATTTTCCCTATAACTTTACAACTTCTATATGGATAATTATGTGAAAGTACTTGAATATGGGAGCGAAAATGAGCGATTTGATTGTACTTTTTTTATTAAATATTTAGAACAACAAGGTGAGTTTATATATTTGCGAAGTGTGTTCTAAAAGAGACGGAAGGCTCAGAAGGGTTTCGAAAGGTGGAGGACTGCAGGGAATAAGCTGAACGGTGCTATAATTACAATAATTTATATTGGTAACTTGACAGCCGAGGTTAGACTAGTGGTACACAATGGTATTCTTGAATCAATACTGAAGTATGGAAATGAAGCTTAGAGCTAGCTGAAGAGGAACGAAAGTAAGCTAAATGCAGTGGAAAAGAGATAACTTTTACGGACGTACGACAAATGAGGAAAGAATATAAAGCTGATCTTAGCACAGCACGATTAAATGTAATTTGTTATTGAGCAAATGAAAGAGGAGAGAATTATACACGACTCAGGTATTGACGAAGCCAGCAAAGGGACGGCCACAGAAGAGTTGGCTGACTAAGTCAACCAGATACTGGAAGATGGTCCTGTTAGGAGCCTGGACAATCGACGAGCTTACATGCGAAGATATATTAACGTGGATGAGGCGAGAGTTGTGTGTCAAGACAGAAAACACATCCTCTCTGCCTATTCCCTCATGAGACAGCGCAACTGTAGGTTATGTTAGTTAGTTAGACGGTGACCATGACATTAGTCGCAATGAAATGATCCTGTGAAATATTAGCCACAAAATCACCTTATTCACTTGTTCGTCAGGCATAGTCATATGTTTCAACTGACTTGAATTAACACACAAAAAGACTTTCATACATCTAAAAATAGTTTCGTCTCTATGAGACTTCCACAATATATCTCGAATTGATTGAATTAAATTTTACAAATAACCATTTATTAAATATGTTTTTCAATCTCGGTATTTTATTTTCTCGGGAGTACATTAAATATAAAGTATATTAAATATAAAGATTTAAATGTAGAGATATTGTAAGTAACATAACATTTCTAATAAATTTATGTAAAAGTGGAATGGCTTATCCAAAAGCCTTCAAAAAGTAAATTCGATTAAAAAACTCGTTACGTTATCAAACAAACAGATTATAAAATTAAATATCATTTCAGTATAGCCTACACAGTTTTTTTAACCTGTTAACTTTGTATTTTTTTTACTTATAAATTACATATTCTCCGTCTGAATCATTTCTAGAGGCAGCATTATTTTTAATATAATTTAAAAATTGTTTAGGAAAACGTAAAATTTTATTAACGAAACAATTTTCTTATACAATAAAGTAGGTATGTTATATAATTTTACCTCGTGTTGACAGTTTTGGAGTGTCTTATTGAATAATAAGATGATTGATTGTGTCAATATTAGATATAATATCACCTCCAGTTTTCACGCCCCCCTCAATTGAATGAGACACTCACCTGTAATAAGAGAAAGGCTTTCATGAATATTTAATCAAAAAGGTAACAAAAGGGTGGAGAAAATACGAAAATCCTAGAAAGGGTGGAGAAGCCATTAATAAAATGAAAAACATTTATATTTACGTTCAGGCTTCAACGTTTTGAAAAAATAACAAATAATGTAAGAAAACATTTACACCTGTATTATGAATAACTTATTTTCATAAAAATATCTTCAGCAAAAAATAACACTTGTCTTGCAAAAGTGTGCCAGTCGATTGTTGGACAGCCGATTATCCGACGCTGCCCGACAAACCAACTGCCCGACAAGCCAACTGCCCAATAAGTCAATTGTTCAACGAGCCAACTGCCCGAAATCCGATTGACCGACACCCGATTTCCCGACAGCCAACTTCCATAAAAAATATATTACAATTATAAGATACGTATTTGCATACATTTACGAAAGAATGCTTCCCTAGTTTCTTAAATTCTTAACTAACTTACTAACCATCAAGCCGTTTCCCCGCAGGGGCAGGCAGAGAGGATAGAACTCCATATTCTTCTATTCAACCAATATTTTTCTATTCAATTCTTCAACTTATAAAACCACCAAATGGATAAATTTAAACTTAAAATAGAATTTTGATGATTTTTTTCCTAGTGGGTTACTTAAGAATATAAGAATAATTAATTTCATACCATACCTAGAAATTACATCAAATCATTTTTGAAAGCAAAAGAGTAAGAAAGGAAAAAATGACTCGTCACAAAATTTCTCGGAATATTTATTTAAAGTCAACAACGCACAAGACTTGTTCGTTCCGGGATGATGGATAACCCGAGGCTAGTAATAGTATTTATGTTCTCAGCCATTTCACCTTGAAGAAAACAGCTAAAGGGAACAAAACCAAGTAAATTCGTACGCACTTAAAATAAAACAAATAGGCCATTCGGAGCTTCCTGAGTGAGAATGCCTGTTGAGTCCTTAATTAAATAGGATGTACTCGTTAAGGAGGTTAAACATATTCTAACGTGCAAGAAAAACCTTCGAATAAGACCAACGAACGCTGTGACTTAAAGAAAACAAGAAATGGGAAAAAAGAGGCGAAAACTCCCGCGTGCGAGGGAAAGTCTTTCAATTTAAATATTTAATAGGTTGTGTGTACGGGCGGGTATGAAAACATCAATTTTAGGTAGTTTATATGACTGTAATGTTTCGCGAATTTCAGATAAAAGTAAAACAGTTTACTGTTAACGTTAAATAATCCTGAAAATAGCGCGGTGTAAAATGTAATGGTACAGTAACCGAACCTTTCACGTATTGAGCTGTAATAAATATTCGACCAATAAACGTGCCCTTTATGACGTATTTAGGTTTCGCAGCAGTAATTGTTTTCCTTTTACTTTGTTTAACGACCCTCTGCCATTGTGTTATTTATGTTTGCTTAGTTTTCACATCGTTTCCCCTGATTCCCCATTCGGTGAGATTTTATTGGGTTGGCGTGCCTGTTAAAATAACCGAGAAAAGTGGAACGCCACTGGAATCGCTGATTATGGTTTTGATTGAGGGAAAACTAAAGGCATTCAGGCCACCACATAGTCCAGCGTGTTAAATCTTAAGTTTCAGCTCGGGTAAGTTAACTCACCGTAGACATAGAAATAACTAACTATCCCACCAGACCGTTATAATTTCGTTGTCAATATGCCAAATATTTAGATAAATCGGTACTGTCCTGCGGTACCTGCAATTATTACTCTGACACATAAACTATCTGAAGATAAGCTGAAGATATAATAATACAATAAAGCTGTCCAGGACTGGTATTCAAAGAACCATCGTAGCGTCTACCTATCTGTGATTTCGTACGTCAGGTAGGAGGGGAGGTAAGACCAAGAGTAGGAATTATAACAGTGGCAGCAGAAGACCTAGATGGATGGAAAAGCCCCGCAATGATAAATGTAATAATAACTAGCTTTTAACTGTCAAATATGACGGACTTTTTATGTTTAAATTTCAGATTTATATTAATTAATTATTTTACGTCCAAGTGCTATCTAAAGAAATCAAAATTAATAATACTTTTTTATGAAGCCACTTTTATATTAATTTTTATTCTATAAAAAAAATTATTTTTTATTTATATTATAAATAATATTTTATTTTATTCAAGCTAATTTGCTACAGTTCTTCACAAAATGCCTATTAAAAATAAACGCCGAATCCTAATTTGTTTATGTTAGCGTATAAACAAGCCATCTGGTAACGTTAGTTTTTTACAACATTTTTACAAAGAGAATTTTTTGCAGATATTTCATTTCTAAATAAGTACGTGACCTTCCTTTCTGTGTCAGACATATATGCACCGGAGGAGCTCCACGATTATGGACATGACGCGGTCAATTATTTATTTCAAAAAAATTTCCAATAAAATTTCTTGTAAAAATTCACCCAATTTAGAGCTTAATTTAAGGTTTCCGGAGTGGTGTAATATAAGTAAGCAATAAAAATTGTCACGTGAATTTTTTCTACATCAACGAAGTATGAAAAAATGTACGCTTTGAGATTAGCGAAGGGAAAAACTTCGTTTCAGAATGAAGACTACAATACACACACGTTCACTAATTTGAAGACTACAAAGTGCGGGCTTCATTTTTAGTAGGTACCGAAATATTGCGCACTACATTAACTTCAATGAACTACATGAAGTGAACTAATTTAGTACTACAAAATTTGAAACATCTTTTTATCTACTTCCCAAAAACTCATATAATATCGGCCAAAAATTTTCATAAGATTGAAGTGTGTAGTTTGAAGTATGAAATTTAAAGTGTATAGTTTGAAGGGTGTACTTTGAAGTAAAAAGTTTGAGTGTGCGATTTGAAGTGTGCAGATTGAAATTTGAAATGTGTAGTTTGTAGCGTGCAGTTCACATACAAACATGTGAAGTGTGCGCTTCGGTATAATGTAGTACTATATTGTATTATTTAGTACAGAGCGGACCCATCACTATTTGATATTCTCCAATGGCGGATTTATTTTGATATTTGAAACAATAGCACAAATAGTCTCCGGTGAATCAAATATAGATTGCTATTAAAATATTCTCGGGGGTGCCAATCATTCGGTTAATTGGTCCGAAGTCGAATTGAATTTAAAGGTCACTACTATAATTTGCAAAACACAGAGACATATAATATTTCTCGAAAATAATAGGCCCTGCGAAACACGCAGAGTTAATATTTTCCACCGTCTATTTTCTCATAATGTTTATTCTGAAATATTGAATACAGCAAGCCTCATTACCCAGAATCCTAGGGTTGGTCGGTGGAGCGATGCAGGGAAAGTATTACTTCTGCCCTGAAAATAAATTACGAAATAATTGTAGCGGTAACGGTGATATATCTGACGGAACGAGATGAACCCGGAACGGTCGCGGAGGCGGCCAATTTATAGTAAATGGACGACGATAATCCATCAATAAATCGATATCAATTTCGAGGAGTGCCGTTAGGTGTCGCTGTCACACGGTGAAGCATCGTGCTGGTATTATGACTTTCGTCACGCTTCTACAAATATCTACATTTACGATAGCGGTATGATACAGTGCGCTCTGTTTCGCGTAAGTGTACCGGTATAAAGTCGATTTTAATATCCTGAAATACATATACAGGGTTATTTGGAAAACATTAATAACCTCGCAGGACTATATTCCCGCCTTGGTTATGAGTCGAAAATGTTCAAGCTATCATGACCTAATATCAATAGTTATGGAGATATGCGACATCAAAGTTTGCATTTTTTTTTCAATATTTCTGACTTATTTTTTGTAAAACGTTGGACTATCATTATAGTAAATTATATCGAATATGTAAAATTCATTCCCTTAAATACAAGTCAAATAAAAACATAAAAACCTTCGAATTCCAGCTGGAAAACATTCTAATTGGAAATTTTTCATGGTTTTTATGTTTTTACTTGACATGTATTAAAGGGAATGAATTTTACATATTCGGTATAATTTACTATAATGATAGTCCAACGTTTTACAAAAAATGAGTTAGAAATATTGAGAGAAAAACTGCAAACTTGCAAACTTTGATGTTGCATATCTCCATAACTATTAATATTAGGTCATGATAGCTAGAACGTTTTCGTAATCAAGGCATAATCAAGGCAGGAATATAGTCCTACGAGGTTATTAATGTTTTCCAAATAACCCTGTATACACACGGTAAATTATTTTTATATTAATTTATTCAACAAACAAAGCTTTCTGCTACACACTTAAAAAATTTTCCACTCAGTAACGAAATGCAAGAAAACGAAATAAAACAATAATTAATAACATAATGTTCCCTAATACTTTACCCGCATTGTTTATATTCACAATACCGACCGAAAACATCCTTCCCTCTATTCATGCCCCACTAATCTATTCAACTTTCGACATAAAAAAACTGTTACCTAGTGGTCCAGTGGTCGTTGGTTCGATCACATAGTTCATAGCACAAACATTTAGCTTAGTTTGAAAATATTTTGAATATTTGTGACATTTTGTGTTTACACATATATTTTTTTTATAAATAAATAACTTTATTTAACTTAGTAATCACCTAATAATTAGATGGACTGCAGTTCTCGAAACCAGCACTAACAAAAGCATAACTTAACGAATGTGAAGTGCAAAGTAGTGTACTAAAAAAAGTTGCATAACAAAGTAACAACCGCAATTATTATTTACATTGTCATTTTCTGTTAGAATTTATTCAAACACATTTACGATACATCACTTAAAAAAACTAACCCATAAAAAACAAGTTTTTACAGTACTCCCTTTCTCATTTTTGGGTTTCGTGTCTATCAGACGCGTCGGAGTATTTTCATACAACTTATTCAGTTGTATGAAAAATCCATTAAAAATTTGAAAAATCCAAAATTATACTGTAATTATTAATTTTTTTAACGAAAATTTGATAGATCTTCTTGATCGTCGCCACGAATCTGCTTGCAAAGTTTTAGCTCGATCGGATCACGGGAAAAGGGTTGAAAATCAATTCAAAGTTTCTTCGTCAGACAAGCAAGCAATCAGACGCCACGAGTTAAAAGAAAGGGAGTAAAAAAACTATGTATTGAAGAAATATAGCCATCACCCGGACTCGATCCCAGAACCTGGTGTTGCTGGAAGAGAGCTTTAACTGATTGAGCTATAAAAAGTCACCGAATGTCGATTGATTAAACTATAATATAAGTCACCAAATTTTGATTGATTAAACTATAATATAAGTCGCCCAATTTTGATTGATTAAACTATAATAAAAGTCACCAAATTTTGATCGATTAAACTATAATAAAAGTCACCGAATACCATCTACATACGTTCGCTAAATGGGAGAGATATTTTATTCAAGTTGGAAGCGATTATATTTTTTATTACAATTTTTATAAATAACCTTTGGGTACAATGGATAGAGGGCGTCAAGAGATCAATTTTATTAACATAAAATATGAATATCTAAAAGCTAGACCTAGTCCAGCTAAGCTAAACCAAACAAGGATTATCTACTCATTGTCTAGTAACAATTTTTTTTGATGTAGTTCTTATTTTTCACTACTAAAACATTGTAGGTAACAGAGTACATCATTTTTGAGTACACAATAATTTGTTTTTCTTTTTTGTTTTTTGCAAATACTTACGATTCGATTTTTATACAGTAAGAATATTGTATGCATACCAAATATTTATTATAGAATAAAATACAATGAAATTAATTTAGCGTAAGTGTATGCATGATAGCCTTGCAAACTTGTCATTTAATAGAACAATAATTGTGTATTTAATACTTTTATACAAAAAAATAATCAATATTGTGCCTAGCACGCGCGTATAATTTGCACGAAAAGACAAATTTACGAAGGATATATTTAAATCGTGTATTTTCATGAATTCCATGTCCATACTCCATGATTCCAGAGATCAGTCACGACGCATAATGCTATAGAAACTAAACGAACAGATAATGACTTAACTGACATTTTAAAAATGTGGTTGATCGACACAAATATATTTATTGCAATTTTTATTGAAATCAGATGTATTGCGACATTGCAATTTTAAGCCATGTATTCACTAGGGGACAAATTGTCCCTCAACAGCACGCGCGGCATAGAGTCTACGTGACGTTGCAACGTCGTGCACTGTTCCGCCACGTCGCGCACAACATAGCGCGGCATTTCTACGTGCCGTGGCAACGTTGCCATGCGCACGGTACCCGAGCGTACTCACTGCAACATTCCGCGGAGCGTCAGTACCACGTGGTATGTTTACAAGTGAATACGCATACGCTGTATCTGTCAAGATGACAATGCGGGGAAACGAAATCGTTCTTGAACTGATCGAGCTGTATCGATCGAAGATCGCATAGAATGTCCGTCCTTCTTTCTCTTTGCAGTAAATAATTTCGCATTCTCCTCTTTTTTCTCCTCTTACTTTTCGATAAACTCATTAACATAAACAGATACGCGGCTGTCATAATCTCATAGGGCGATATACGAATACATGGCTTTAGCTTTTCCATGCCGGGGAACTACTTTACCAATTTCGGTTTTTTAACCATTTAAGATTAAAAATTTTATACAAATACGAGTATAGGAATAAAGCCGTTACTATCCAATTGATTAAATTGAGATAAACATATATGTAAACTACATTTATAGCTGGATCGGAGATATTTAAATTAACATGCTTTTTGATAAAACGCCTCTAAAATATACAAACATGATAAGAACATCAATTGCAAACGTGCCACAATTTGCCAGACAACCATTTTAAAACACATCACCCACTAATTTCAGATGCATAGCGACAGTTTTGTTTCTATTCCCCTCACATGTAGTGTAAATTATACATCTGTTATTCCATGAAAGTAGTCTGAATGCCTTGGAAATGCGGTCACTAGCGCGCTTGTGTGGAAAATCTTTAGTCGATAGAGTGAGGAGTGAGCAAATTAGAAGTGAATGTAATACTAGCTGTAGTGTGATAGATAGAATAAAAAAGGAGTGCTGAGATGGTTTGGCCATGTAGAACGTACGAGCGAGGAAAGGGTGGTTAAGAAAATATATGGGGCGAGTGTTGAAGGCAAAAGGAATAGAGGGCGTCCGCGAAAGACCTGGGACAATCAGATACTACAAGCATTAGAGGATGGCCCCGTTAAAAGCCTCAACGACCGTAGAACATGTATGAGAAGGTATATGAGTGTAGGTGAAGCAAAAGTTGTATGAATATGGATGGAAGAATACGGCGTTCTGCCTGCCTACCCCTGCGGAGAAACGGCGTGACGGTTAGTTATTTATTTAGTTTTTTTTTTTTTTTTTTAAAAAAAATAGAGATGTGAACACGGAATACGTGTCACATCAATATTCTTACTATTTTCAAACTAAGCTAAGCGCTTGTACTATGAAAATAGGACTAACTTGCTAGTCTGGAGTGAGGATCGAACCCGCAACCTTTGGATCACGAGGCCAGTGTCCTAACCACAAGACCAACAAGCTACTCTACTACCTACTTATTACTGCATTTTCAAATAGCTATTTGACAAATGTTCAACTATAAAAATAACTATACGCAATTTTGCAATAAAATACTGCTTTTTTATAAACTCGATTCAATATAAAATAAATTAACGCAAAATAGGGGTAAAAAACCATTTGACGTCAATTTCCATTTTATTACGAAAGTTTTACAAAGTGTGCCGCATGGATTTATGGGCAAGATCAGTGCGTCATAAAAGATTCGGAACAATCTCTATCAAAGATAATCGAATAGCAGCCTCCGTATGTACCAGTTCATCTTTTATTGTCCATCGCGCGAGCTTCCTGCTCAAATGGTGGGCGCTTGTTTATTTGTAGTAAATATCCGGGGGAAATAGCTGACTTACAAGGGATGAAGAGGTCCAACGCTTACTACTCACCATAAACCCAGAATTTCATCAGCGATGAAGGCAGGATGAACAGGGGGTTGGGTACCCAGCATGTAGGTACATAACCTAAGCCATACAGGCATTCTAGTCATCAGCATTGTCCGAAAATTTAAAGCATATGCACACACAATGAAATCTGTACCTATCGCATCAAGAGAAAATCTATATTTATAATGTTAGTGCTGAAAAAATTCATGTCTATCACTTTTAAAAACAATTAATTAATGCCTCCTTTTTTACTTTAATACTTCTGCAATAAAGTTTTTTGACCATAAATCCAAAGTGGTTCAATTATAAAGCAGAAAACATGGATTTTGATATATATATATAAGTTTGGTGAAGTGCAATGTTAGTATTATCAATCTCTCTTGATATCAGAGTTAGATCCCAATACAGAGTCCTGAATCTCACAGGTTCGATGAAAAACAATTGATTGCATATAGTAATAGTCCTTGTCTAACTAATAATGATTTTTCTGAATTCGCGAATACATCATGGATGATGATCATTATATTTTCTTTCATGTATCATTAAACTTCTCCATCACGTCGGGCGTAAAGTTAGTACAATGAATAATATAATATGTTTAGAAATTAAAATAAATTTGTACCCAGGTATTAATTTGCTTAACAATGTTACTTTCACATCTCCTCTCCTCTCAATATTCCCGATACATCCACCTTTACACCAGTAACTAATTAACAATTTATATTTCCAGCCAACATAACCAATACTACATTTGAATTTAGTCGGTTTAATACTTGTCGATGAGAGACATTGATACTCTCGAAACCCGAGTATTTTAATAAAGAATAGAATCAAATTGAAGGAGATAACATAGTTTATATTTTACGTCCACTTTTATGATCATCATGAATAACCTCTACAATTTATTTTAACGCCAAATCCATCAATATGAGTATAAAAACAATTTAGTTTTTTAGATTAATTAAATAATTATTTACACATTAAGATGCGTTATGGTTAACAATATTAAGTAGCATATAGGCCAACCAATTATGTAATAACATCGAGGTCCCAGATTAAAAATGAAATAAAAATCTTATGAAAAGATTCCGCCTTGTCACGCCAGCGGGCCTCCCCAGCGCCAGCGCTCGGAGGGAACTTCTCGATGGAATGTCTGGGGATCATCAGTCACCCGAAGAGCGGTTTTACGAGGTCGGCCTAATGGACAATTCCGATGATTCACAGCTACACCTTTTGCTACTGAAAACCGCCCGGGCGACGGGCGGACACTATTTATTGAATAATAACACGTGTCACGTTAAACGGCAGTCTTTTCAGGAAGGAGGGAAAGCCGTTTATTTTGTAACAAGTCTGGAGCGGCATCGACGCCGTAGATAATATCGATAAATAAACGTCTCCCGAGGAAACAGTCTGTGCGGGAGGATTTTATTGGGTTGCCGTTCATCCTGCCTTCGGTGAATAAATTGATTGTAACGCGCCGCTTTATAGGCCATTTCCGCAAAACTGAGGCACTAAAACACGACACAGCAATATCGAATGCCATCCAGATTAACCAGAATCGACCCCAATTTTAGCCTTCCACACTGCAACACACACACATTTTTATAGAGCCTTCCTGCACTTCAACACGTGCGTCAAAAAGCCCCGTTATTTTATTACGACAATCACTGCAATCCATATCAAAGTTTATCATATAGACCATAACACCACTTTTTTTAATTATTACTGCACAGGCTTAATTTAAACCAACCTCCTTTTGTCCCTCCGAAATTTATTTAACTCCTAAACTCTTTTATTTCACTTGCTATTTCTTTATTAATCTAATTAAAAACATAATAATTTCTACACTAGCACATATTAAGTTAGAGGAATCATGCATTGATTGGATCAATATATTTATTTTTTATATTTTCACAAAAATCCAGACAAGAACAATACAAAATCAAGTAATTACCCTGCTGCACGCGGGTCTGGAATGTTTTAAAATCATTAAAAATAAGGGTTTATAATACACAAGATCTTACCCAGATGTTCGCGAAATGACATTCTCTATAGAAAGGGTGTCATAACCCCTATGCAATTCAGTATACTGTGACAGTTCTACGATTCCATAGAAATAAACGCAACAGAAAGTAGGTGTGCGAATTATAATCGGCCAGCGAAATTAATTACGAGGGTACTTACCGGGCGTTGGATAGTAAATAAATGCGATAAGAGACTGGCAAATATTCTGTAAAACTCAGTAAAGTGTCTCACAGGCAAGCAGAAGATTCTCGAGTGACGAGTGTGAAATTAGTCCCAATTAAATTATACTGCTCAGTTGATTCCGTGTTCAATAACCTTTGAAATTAGTAAAAATATGTATTAATTTAAGCGTTTTATTTGCGAACCTATGGCAATATTATTTATTACCAATAAACACCCTAAATTGGGTTTTTACATAATATAAAACACAATAGTGTTTGAATAGCATAGTTATCTAAGAACATAGGGAAAAAAAAACAAAAAATGAAAGAATATCAAAATATAAATAATAGAATGTATATGTAGGCAAACTATAAAATAGAAGAAAAGAAGTGTTTTTTTATGTGTATAGTGTAAGAGTATTAAATATATCAACAGAGCTTTATTGATAACCTATATCGATTACTCCCTATAAACTGTTTTATTTCCCTAATAAAATAAAAATAAAATCAATAAACTCGCAAAATTATCCATCTGCCTTGAAAACTATTTACAATATTCTAAAAAAATACAAGTGTGTATAAAAAGAATATGATTAATGTAGGGCACCTTCCCGAACCTCGCGGGATGCTAAATAATTAATTCAGCATCGAACTCGAGGCTGTTTATAATAAATGGCAACGCCAAACAGTTTTCTCGCCAATCCGGCCCCACCGGAAGCGGCGATCCCGGCCCCCGATATCCCGCGCAGGCATTCCCTCCAAAAGAGGAGACTTCCGGTCCCGCGGCATCCTCGGAGTATCCTTCCAGGTAGGATCGACGGACAATTTAACTCGATTGCGAATAACGTTCCGCCTTTGTGCGAGCGTCAGCTGGAAACATTTTTATGGGTCTGGCCATCTTTTTTGCGGGTTTGGTTAGCCACTCGCAACTGCAGAATTTTAAAATTGCATTGAATTGTTTGTAGGTATGGCAAATTAAACTCTCTTGTTAATTACTGTCGTCACACATCGTGACGTATAGTGAATTGCACTCACTTGATGGAATGATTCGCCTCTAGTTCTTAGTCGGTCGAGGGACCCAATTTACAACCGATCTTGTCTAATTTGGTAGCGCAGGCGTACAGTTTAGTTAGAAAATAGCAAGAATCTGTCAAAGGAAGCAAGACTAGCGATAAAGTTCTAATGCCAACTCTGATGTATGGAAGTAATAAAGCCTGTAATTGTAAAAAAAGAATAAAAACAGACTGTATACGAGGAAATGCGGTCAGTAAGTCGCTTGCGTGGGAGATCTTTAGAAGTTATATTTTAGAAAAAGACATCGAAATTAAGTACTTATCTGACAAATAATATATGATATGATCTGAATAATATAAAAACAATTATGATAAAATTATTACGAGATACATATTTAATATCCCTGAGTACCAGTACCTACTGAAAATAAAACCCCTCTTCGTCTAAAAATAATTGTTGTCATCAAAGGAAACACCGTTCCTTCATCAGGATACAACTTTTAATAGTTAAAAATTTTATTTCATTCATTTTTTTTTTTAATTCTTTTAAATAAATCAAATTCTAAATACAGACAAGCTAATTAAGAACTAATGCGAAAACAAATTTAGACCTGGCGTTATACGCCTCTATAATATTTAATTTGCTATTAACACTTTTTTTGATTTCTAAATTTCTAATTTATCCAAATGTACTTCTTTTTTATTTGTAAGTAATTTTTAAAACCCTTGTTAAAAGAATGCTTTTTAATTCTCTAATACCATTTATTTTCTTTTTCTAAAGTTTCTTCCTATAAAAGAAATGATCGTCATCAGTTTGAATACATGGGATATCTCAACAAAAATCAAAAATGTATTTAAAAAAACAAGTGGAAAAGAAATTAATAACGTCTCACCCATATTTTATATCAAGGGAAGAATCTATTGTGTGAGAAAATTCCGATTTTTCATAAAAAAGATGAAAATTTTGCATGAAAAACACTTTTATCAAATCGAGAAAATGAAACCTTAAGTTAACGAACGGTTTAACCTATTGTTCTCTCCATCCCCTGGTCATTTGTCTTCTAAATTTAAGTAATTTCCACCATCTTTAATTCGATATTTTAGGCCTGCGTTCCAAATCGCGGTGGCTAACCGACTTGTGCATTTTCGCGTTCCGGCCCTTTTCCAGATCCACGGCGACTTTATGGGGTGGAAACGGCGATAAACATTCTGGAAGGTTGTTCGCCCGATCGCATAAACCGAGACTCAAAAGTGATCCCGACGCTTTCAAAACCTACAAGGAGTATTCGGCACCCCACAAAGAGAACATTCTTCACCAAGAATAAATACCGCCAAGTCTGTGTATTTTCAATGTATTCCTTAAATTTAATAGTAATTCATTTCATTTACTTCTACTATGAATGATATTTGAATAAGAAACTCGCGTACATGGCGCGGGAAAGAGAGTAAAACAAATGCAGTGTTATATGTCAGTCGATCCAATCCTGTAGTTCTTCCGCAAGAATCCATTTCAAACAGTTCGTGGAAACAATTTGACGTGATGCTGAGAGCGAATTTTGCTTGGATTTGCATACGGAATGGAACCGGTCCCGCAAGAAAATACTCAGACGCGGGAGTTCAAAAGGTAGAAACTTGATAATAGTGGGGAAAGAATTTTGTGTTAGCGTAAACAGCTCCGAGAGAACTTTAAAAGCTTTGTCGAAATTCGTAAACACATGTTTGCATTTCTTACGGTTTGGCATTACTCAGAAAAAGTATTGTGACATTATTAGACTTTGTAAGCTCGAACGCGCTACAGGTACGAAAATAGAATAATCTCTAAACGAGGACGACAGCGTCTTTATTTATTCATTTTGGGAGGTAATCATCTACTGCTTTATTTCGGCTACTTTCCTTCTCGCATGCGCCATTTTTTTCAGCGATTTTCAGTATAAGGGAAAATAAAATGAACAACAAGAATTGAAAGCTGGGTAGTGAAAATAGTAATTACTTATGATAATACGTAGTACGAGAAACTTATTCTCTGAATTCGGGCCTAAGAATAATGAGGCGACACGCATTCCTCATGTTCACATCTCTGTTTTTTTTAATTAATTTATACAGTATTCATGTACTTTGCAGTATAAATGCATTTTATTTAATGTATATTACAAGTATATTTGCATTAAATCTAGTGCTTAGACTTGTACATTGTCTATATTGAGGTATAATCCAGTTTCTATCTGTCCCTCCGGGGTCTACCACTCCAATTTATGAGATTATTTTATTTATTCATTATAATTGTAGTGATTTTCTAATGTTGGTGATTAAAATTTTTCTGTATAAAGGAATACTCTGTCACATATATGGAACTAAAACACCTGTGTTTTATTTTACTTATTAAATTTAATTAAGACGTCTTTCGCATTATCGAAAATATAGAATCACTTAACCTTATTTTATTTTCATTTTATGTATAAAAATTATACATCCGCTATTGGCTATAGATTAACATTAATGTGATTAAGTTGTTGAGTTCAATTATTAGATAAATAATGCCCTCATGGCTAAATGCGTCTCAAATAAATTAAACGAGTAAAATAAAAAGTGATTTACTATTTGCGTATTTTAATAAACTAACGCTGCTCACAAAATATATTTGTACGTAAAATAATTTTCTTTACTACGACAGAAACGTTATAAGCGACAATAAATAAAATACCATCGCGTTAGTTGCTAATGTCTTTACTTCATAATTTGCGAAAATATATCTAAGGCAATAAACACGGGCCTAGTAGACTAGGAATGAAGCCATTATTTCAACCTGAAAACATTGGCGAACCGAATAAATGTATCGCCATTAATAAGACCGTCTGAAACAATAACTCGTGTATTAAAAGGCGGCTATGAAACGGTAGCGTCTTGATTAATTCATCGAGTCATCGCTCTTGCTCGACCAGCGCTATCATGAGATAGGCACTCCTTACTGCGGCGAGTTCTGTGATAATACGAGGGCTTAAATACGGGAGACGGCTCACTAATCGATACACAAAGCGTACTATTAAAATACATTCATAACATGTTATCATTTGTTATCATTCAATAAACTGTTTTCGTCTATGTATACCTCGATAAAAACGTCAAATAAATGATTACATTTTTAAATAATTTGGAACTTACTGAAATAGAATTTATTTGGAAAAGAAACTCTTTTTATTTAGGCGTGCCGTATGAGGGTCTAGACCAGCCATACTCAACCTGCGGCCCGCCAAGCTTTTATATGCATGCGGCCTGGAACACATTTAATATCAGGAACGTGATTAAAAAAATCTGGCATTGTAAGTTTTGAATATATTTAAATACTCTCGAACAAAAAGATAAACTGGCATTTTAAAACCGATGATTTGTATGGTTTAAGAACGAATTTGTTTCAACCACAGAGTGTAAGTTTGTGTTTGTCATGAAATTTTTTAGTGATCCTCGTATTCCACATTCGTCTATTATTGTCAATAAAATCTCATGTTCCAGTGTGTCGAATGCCCTTTTGAAATCTATAAATATATTCCTACTTTTTTTATCATTCAAATAATCCACACACAATATTTTGAGTATGTACAAATTTTTGAACAAACTGGTATTGTATTATTGTGCCTTTACGGTTTCCCTCCACAATGTGGTCTATGCAACTCTGGATGATTTTTCTTTTATAATTTCGTTATGTGGCGGCGCCCTAATCTTGAATCAATGTACATTGTTTTTCCCTGTAAGAATTTTTTTCGTCATATCAGTATAATGTTGAATTGTTGTTTAATGTACTGAGAAAACATATGTATGTATGTGTGTGTGTGTGTGTGTGGCCCGAAGAAAAAAAAGGTTGAGTACCGCTGATCTAGACTCTTTATCCAAAATTCCTTAGTCGAAAAGAGTTCTGATATAATAATCAATATTATCAATTTCTACAACTATTTTTACATAGGCTAAACTTGAATAAATATTTAATGAGCATTCGAAATGTCTTAATAATAAATACCGACTTCAACATTTTACAAACCAATACTTGGAAGTTTGCACGTGGAACGTGGATAACCTCGAAATATTAGACATTAGGAATAGTATTATTAATACCACTGTAATTGTTATTTATAATTATTTACAGAACAAGAAATAATTAATAAAAATTAGACTAATTATATACATCCACAATACAAAATACGTAATGAACTTTGAAGTATTTACCTACTATAAATGATACGGCAGTAGAAAAGGCGGAAGGAACTTTTAATTGTAATTTATTTTATTAAGTCAACTTATTTAGCCTAACCGTACTTTATCTTGTACGTTTAATTATAGTATGTACATAGGTCATCTTACTAGGGAGGTGCCTTTACAATTATGGCTAATGTCTAACATGTCATGAAATTTAAAAATTATAGTACTAGTACTAGTATATTAATAAGACAAGACTATTTTTAACCCGTTAAAAATGATGGTACTCTTATGTGCCAGTTCCTAAAGAATAAGTATTTACTTATTTATAGCCGACAAAATATTTGACCTTTTTTTTAAATTTCCCCTGCCGGCAGTTAAATGTTCTAAACTTTGGCGATTAGGCGGAACATGAAGTGGTTCGCGTCTTTGGTAATTCCTATGTGTACTGTATTTTTGACAGGTAATGCAGGATGGCGATAGCAACTTCGACAGACGTACAGACAGTGAAATTATTATGTTTGATAGAAGGACGTTTATGAAAATTAAAAAATGTCTAATATTAAACATGTCAAACATCTAACAAGTCTAAAGGCGACTTTTGAAATAAAATGTTTAAATGTGATGAAGTTGGGGAGGAAATAAATCAAATAAAAAAGAATTAACACGTTTTTGTTAAAATATATTGAAATTATCACCATCATTAATATTGAAATATTGAAAAGATTTAATACTAAAGTTGGGCTCGCTGGAAAACTCCCATTTTGTGATCAATCACGCTCAAGTGCCTGACAAACGAGTTCAACATTCAAGCTTTGGCAGAATTCGGTTATTTCAAGGAGCGTTCACTCATTTCAGTACGGCACAGCGACAATATCGATGCTATTCGTGTTATATCCCGCCAACATTTTAATTGCGATGCTAATTAAGCGATTACAACTAAAAATACAAGCTTATTCTTCAATAATGCATTCAGTCAATCAATTATATGCAATAAATTACTTGACTATATATATTTATGAAGTGGTTTCTCTTAGCATAATCTCTCCAATATGCCTGGAATTCGTTTCGTAGTAATAAGAAAACAATTACTTAAGCATCCTTGCCTTGCATATTATCCTTAATGTTGTGATGGCCAATCTGTAGATGGTACACCTTTAGTTTCCCACGGGTCTTTATGTCAACTGCACATGATAACATTAATTAACAAGTCTCCATAACCCCCCTCCCCCTCACCACCCTAAGAATCACTTGCACGCGAGTAGCCTATGTGTACACCTACCCGCAATAATATAGCCTATGTGTACCAATTCGCAAAAAAATACACGTGTAGATTTGCACCAGAGAAACATAAACACATGAAAGAAAAAAACAAGACGAAGGGTGGGGTTAACTTTTGTAGTGCCTAAAGTTTTGAAAATTAAATTAATTTTCGAATATTCTAATTCGAGGAAGTAGTGATAATAAAAAAATACGATAATTCAAAATATTTGTGTATTAGAAAACAATCGCCAATCCTGAAACATGAGGTACTCGTATTGATCTACATAATCTACAATACATAATCTCGTATTGTATCTACATAATGTAAAAACGTTGGTTAGGCAAATTTTATCAAGCTATTTCTTTTTTTTATAATAATATTTTTTTTTGTATATTTATTTATACCTACATATTTAAAGAGTCAGGTGCTATGAATATTTAAGTCTTCTTAAATAAAATATTTTGTAAACAACGACAAAAAATTAATATTAGTTTTATAAGTCCCTGATAGAGGAAATGGCATTTTCCGGAACAGCTTGGTTTTAATTAATAAACCCGAGTGGTTGAAACAAAGTCAATTTTAAAAATGATTAATAAAATTATCATATTTATGTAATGCTAATTGTCATTGCGTGATATTTTACTGAATTTAAAAAACTCGTTACCTACGTGAAATTACCATCAGCAAAAAAATCACATAATCGCTCTTCAGCGCCTGCAGGAAGCCGGTGAGCAGATTTACACCAGCTTTTATGGCCGCTAAAATTCTATTCCCCGAGTATTATTTCATCTTCATACCACGCTACCTGCGTCACATTTCTGTTGAATGTTTAAATCTTAGGTTATACGACTCGGCGATGACTCGCTTGCCTCAGGGAACGGAGTAAAGCGACGATTTTTACGTTGACTAACGTAAGAAATGATTGCATGCATTGTAATTTATTTTTTATTGTTGGATAGCAACTCAAACTTACTACTGACAAACTACTCGACTAACCCTGTGACACTTGTTCTTGAGTGTCAAATATAATATAATTTCTCCGGCTTATTTTCGTGGCAGATATTTGTACGCTTCTTATATTTGAGAGCCGGAGTTTGCTTTTTATGAGGAAATACAGTTAACTTAATTATATAGCGGACAATCTGTATAAAACAGCATAAAATCTATAACTATGCACTTTAACGCCATTAAATTTGCACAGTTTCTTCTGTACGGAATTTCTACCCATAAATTTGTAAAATTGAATAAAAATCTATTTTTCGGATTTAACTGTGAATTAATAATATATGGTGCCATATTGTTTGCTCGGTTCTTTTCGCTTTCTCAATAACAAAAAAGTATATAATAGTGTAGTAGTTTAAAGAACACGTGGAGAAAATTTATTTCAATGCTTTTACACTCGCTTTGAATAAATTATTTATGGTGACTTGATTCGTTTCAGATTTTTCTTTCTTAAAAACATAAAATTTTAATCTTTTTTTTAGTATAATGAATTTTATTTACACAAGAATCTCTAGCCGGGTAGTAAAGCTAGTGTAAATTTAAAACCGAAATGTTCTTTTCAACTTTCACATGATCTTGATGAATATGATTTTTCGGTGTGTCATAATTTTCACTCACAAATTTGTTGCAATAATATGAGATCTTATTAGGTTATTGATAATTGTCTGTATTAATGAATGTTAATAAATTAATACCTTCCAAAGTTCTGAAATGGAGACCTTGGGAAAATAAAAGAGGCATTGAAAGATCTCAAAAGAGATGGGCCGATGATATTGTCGCTGTGAGGGGAAAGAAATACATACAGTTAGCCAACAACAGGGAAGAATGGAAAAATAAGGAAGAGGCCTATATCCAGCAGTGGAAAGACGAAGGCTGATGAAGAAGAAGAACAAGAATGAATTAATATAATGTAGCAAATGGCATAAAAGTTTCATCTGAGGAATTTATTTCATAAAGAAACATATACTTTTGAGTAATTAAAATCATTGACATGAGCGTATAGTGTACACAATTATATGTAGTCGTGACACGAAGCATTATTTATATATATACACGAAGCACGTATTACGTATTTTGATTGGTGATCGCAATATGAACAATGAGAGTCATCAATATAAGTCACTATGTGATAAGGATTCTTATTTAATATAGATAAAACACAAGGCGGCGAGCGTTTATTTGCATTTATTTACTGGTTAATGGAAATGACAAATTTCAACCACAGATGGGGGTAGGAAAATACAACTCACATACGAAACAACATATTTAAACATAAATACAATTCCACAATTTGATATATGAGGCAGTCTATCGTGGGAGGAATGGTGAACGTTACATTGTGTAAAATGATCACTTAAGCCAGCCGTATGATAGGTTGTAAGCCCTATGAACACCCAAAAAGTCTTCCAAGCCTTCTTCCCCATATCAAAAATGGCTTCGTCTTTTTGAGACATCTATAATATATCTTGATTAAAACTCTGTTCTATTATATGAAACTCTCAAATTTGGCTCAAGCAAAGAGATAAGTATTCAGAACTTCGGCTAGAGTTCTTCAAAAAAGAAATACTAATTCAATTATGAATAGAAAATTTTATTTGTTGGGCCTAGAAAATAGTTTGGAGACGAAACTACCAGTTTTAACCAAACAATTAATCAGTCGAGTTACCCACCGTAAAAAGCTACTCGGAATAGTTTCACTTCCTTTTGCTTAAAGTCAACTCGAGGTATTCCAGTTGCAAGCGAGCTTCGTCTACAGGAATAAATTAGAGGTTCACAACATTTATTATTAAGAAAAGGTCATATTACCATATTCCTGATTGTAGTCGCAAGACCCGGTGAATTATTTAGACTGGTTTCTGATGAATTTGCTAACTCAGCGAACGGTTTGCGGTTTAACCGAATCGAATCGTTCGAGATATATTTTCAGTCGCCTTAGTCAAACTTGCCTCAAGTTACAATTTATTATTTGCTATACGGGTATCAGAATCTTTTTTAGTGTAATGTCAAAGAAGCACTCTTCCGCAAGTAACTCACCTAATTCGCGACATGCAAATTCAAAATAGTGATTTAAATTAATATTTAAAAAATTATCAAAAAAATATTATTTATTAAGTATTTGTTTTAATCTACTTATATATTATTTTAATTACACCTGCATGTTTCGGAAAAACCTTTCCATCGTCAGGGTGTTTTATAAATGTCAAAATATCAAAATGTATGACGTATTTTGTTTTGGTTTTCTAAATTATTGAAAAAATTACTTTTAATATTATTGCTGAAGTTCTTGATTACATAAAATTATTGGAAAAATTTGTAGAATTGGACTAGTAGTTAAATTTAATTGATTATTAATAATATTTTGTTAACTTTTACATGCTTTACTGATCTCCAATGATTCTAAATTATTCAATTTCAGACCAAAATTATTTATATCTTTGTCAAAACCGTGATCATTTTCTATCATGCAAATTCAGGAAAACCATGATTATTCAGATATCTCAAATGCTCTTTGATCCTTATATTAAAATTACAACCGGTTTTTCCAATATAAAACACTGTACAATCTTTGCAAGAATGTTTATAAACACGTGAATTGTTAAATATATATATATATATATTATCTTTATCTTTTGAATTTATAAGAATTTATGAAAAAAAAATTCTCTTTACTCTATAGGTACCAAGAAATTTTTTGTTCATATAGTTGACGCGTTGAAACAAAACTCTTTGAGTTGTGTCTCGTAAGGTTTTATAAAGAATTATTGTTAAATATGTATTTTTGTAAATCTGAGGAAAGTTCCATTTCCTTTCCCTTGTAAGTTAGTATCTGTAGGTAGTCTTCCTTGTAAATAAAAACTTAAGTCATTTCTGTTACGTCTATCGTTTTCTAATTTGGTATTATTTGTTGACAGTTTCACATGTTCAAAGAACAAAAATACGTTCTAATTTTCACCATAAATTATTTATTTTTATTTTTGATTATTTGGTAAAAAAAACATATCAAAACTCTGCCAGGCATATACAAGTATTGTACATGAGTGAAAACATGTTCATTAAATAGTATCTAGAAAAGCAGATGTAACGTGGTACTAGCAAGTCCATATACCTACTCGTTTGTCATTTTTAGCTTTCAGCATTTAATGTATTAAATATTGTACCCAGTAATTTAATTGTGTCGTCACATGTATCAAAATGTGGGATGATGCACAAACAAACAATGCAACAAAAGAGAGAAAAATGCAGTCATGTCATAATCATCACTGACATGAGTATCACTGGTACAATAGCCAATTACGTAGATGGGTGGTTCATTAGCACGAGGTTTACAAAGTAATGATTTCAGAAATGATATTATTTGACATAGCTTTTTGTGGGCGCAATTTAGTGCCAGAACGTGTGCGGCATTCAGGTCGGTTATTAATGAGCCTGTCAAAATATGTGTAGTTTTGATGTCGTTTTCATTTTGTTTTAAAATAACACGGAAACAACTGACAGCGTGTCCATAAAATTTAACATATAAATAATTGTGAAATGTGTTACAAACAAATCAATTTGACAATCACTTAGTTTGATTATAAACTGTATATGAATTAATTCGAAATTTTTGTAGCGTCACGAGTTCGCGGCGGTAGAAAAAAATAAAACAATAGATATTAATTAAAGTTTTATTTTATGTACAAAGCCTCTGGACACGAATTTTATTGTCAGTCTAATCACTCGCGAATCTTTCAGTTGTCTGTGTGACATTTCATTAAGTTTTCCATAATATTCGCACGTCTGTGATCACACTTATTCACTATCGAACGCCGGATGCGCGGTGGTACTCTCGTAATCCATTTTCGTTGGTCGCTTGTAGTTCGCACCAGTCACCTACAATTGTTTCTGTGGAATCGCCGAACTGCCAGAATGCCACAAAAAGTAACGTGTATGTTATGTCGCTTTTTATATAAGGAACGTCGTTTCGCGAATGTTCGGGTATGATGGACTGACTTCTAAACCCATCTAGTAATTTCTCCAAAGGTCCTAAGTGCTGGAAAATTCTCGAGTCTGTGGAATTCTTTGTGTTTTCTACAATCTTGCGCGAGTCAATAAATCATGTTAAGTATGAACAGAGTGAGAGCTTATATATTTATTTCAACAGTTGTAAATACAAAAAATGAACATATTAGTTATCAAGAAGAATGCACACATTTATATTTACCAAATTTATATAAAATACGACGATTTTAAAGCTAAAATATTTTTTATTATCATATTAGATTTTATTTCTAAATTTTTAAATGCAATGTCTTGACAACTTTTTGTTATGGATCAAAAAAATACTTATAATCAATATAAACACATATTTTACATAAATGGTGAACGTAGAGGTCGTTTTTTTTATCATGGCACTTCAAGAAGTGTTGTGTACCGACATCCGCTGAAAACATAGGAATAAATTAAATTATTAAGAATACTCTTATGTTTTCACGACCGTTCAGAGTCGCCATTCAGATGCCATCAGTTTTGTCTCTGAAGAACCGTTTTCAGAGGATATCGAATATACATATACAACACATTCTTGAAGTGCCATGACCAAAAAATCGACCTGTACATAAAAATAGTCATTAAGATTCTGTAAATGTGTGGTATTGCTATGAAGTAGTGCTCTATAGAGAAAGTATTAAATAGTTAATAGAGATATATAACGATTTATTTGGTTATTTCGTCTAACATTTTGTACTGTAACTTATCCCTGTAACCCACTATATAGTTTTAGGGTTAGAAATTATTCCGATCCGAATACACAAAATTAAATCTAAGTACTTTCCTAATGCACCTTTTAAGGACCGAAAATATTAGGAAACACTTATAAATTTAATACCCTATAAATCACGTAGCGTAAACTATATATAAATACCTACATATTTATTTTCTTGTAGAATTGTCTAATTCGTATATGTGTATTTTTACAAATTCAAAATCAATTATAAGCGAAGACTTTGTAAGGGAAAAAAGATATAATATATAAAATATACTCAACTGCTATAAATGCCTTGTTATATAAATGTCCCAGAACAACATTTGTCTTCACCAAAGGGCGATATTGTCGTCACTACATTTTCTACGTTATTCCCTACACTGATCAAAAGTTAAAAGAGGTGGCCCTACACTTCACCCCTCGGACGTGCGCAAAAACCTTGTGCATTCCTTTTTACTGAGAACGCTCGAAGATTGGAGGTTTCGTGGGTTACTCCACCGTACAATAATTTATTATTTCCCGTCGCATTTTCATGGTAATGCAGATTCCCGTTACAGCGGCCAGCGCCGACACTTGATAAAACCGCATTTGCATACGTATCTTGGAATTTCCCAATGGCTGTTTTCAATTATTTGCATTTCGCCGTGTTTGGGCCAGCACCTTAATAAAATAAACCATTCGAGATTTTCATTCAAACAACATTATTTTATTTTTTTATGTTGTCTTTACTTTTTTCCTCGCATTTTAATGATTTAAATCGACAAATAAAATGAGTTGTATTGCAAATCAAGAAGATAACTATGAGATATAAAATCACCGCGTAAGCGTCGAGTGCATAGGTTCCATGGTCAATGCGATCTATCATGTGACACGCAACGGTCCTCTGCGTGGCCGCATGTTACAAATTTTATTTCGTATTTGGTACAGGTTCGAAGATTGTGTTTTTACGCTGTTTACTATGTAGGTGTACTAAAATTTTACCTTTAAACTATGCCTGACTCATGAAGAATCCAAGAATTTTTGAAAGATATCTATTAGTGGTAAAGTAACCTAATGCGGTGTGAAATAAAAAAATGATCAAATATAATAATTTCGTTGTCTGTCCGCCCGGAACTTTGTCTAACGTCCGTAATTTCATTCGAATTCACGATTAAAAAACCAAATGAAACGGCCGGAGATGTGATTTGAACCCCGGCCTAGCAAACCCGAACCGACCGCCTAAGTCATTGCGCTACCGCCGCCCCTCCGTGAACCGCCAAAAAGATTCTATATATATAGTATATATATGCTAGGGTTAGCAAAGACGCGAACTATTTCATGTTCCGCCCAGCATAGCCGCCAGCTTTTAAAATTGTACTGCCTACTAGTAAATTATTAACTGCCAGCAGGGGAATTATAAAAAAAAAGTTCAAATATTTTGATAAAAGTCGTTATTACTATTTCATGGGTGTCGGCTATAAATATGTAAATACTTATTCTCTAGGAACCGGCAAGTAAAAGTACCGTCATTTTTGATGGGTTACAGCTAGTATCATTACCTATGTTAAGTAAATATAATACGCATTGTGCAGGTACTGAATCTTATCAGAAAAGTTCACTATACGATATTTACAAAATAATATAATGTTGTATAATATCCGCCAGTGTGCATCATAATATGAACGTATCCATTGTAGTTCTAAAGAGATATGTAAACATAACAGGGGAACAATCGAATGGTCTCAGCGTGTTCAATGTGTGAAAATAGTACTTTGTCAGTCATTACAATATTCTTACTTTAATCGGCGATGGCAAACAGCGACCCACAGCTGCCCGCCCAAAAGAATCTCTGTCATCGTGGTGTTTCTACTATTTTCTTCTCAGAATTCTCAGATTCTCTTTTTAATCCAGAATAGTCGGTGACCCCATGTACAGTGAGTTAGTTGCAAAAACTTCGGAGAAATCTTCTTCGTTCAATTCGGCATAGAAAATATTCTTTACACTTTGGGTGAAATGTCGACAATTACGGAGATAAGCGACTTTTGAGCGATTTTTTTCAATATATCTGACTTATTTTCAGTAAAAATTTGGACTATCACTAAAGTTACCTATACCTGTGAAATATTAAAAATCAATTCGCTTTAATACAAGTCAAATAAATTGACAAAAACCTTACGAAAAATATTTTTCAAATATCTGCAACGCTTTAATTATTTTATTTGATACGCATCAAAGCTAATAAATTTTTAATATTAAATATAAATTACTTTCATAATATGCCAGATATATTTTTAAAAAATGCTTATTTTGATGTTTTGATTCTTATCTCCGTAACTGTAGACTTTCACTCAAAGTTTAAAGAAAATTATCTATTCAAAATGAAATGAAGAATACTCCCTTAAAGTTTTTGCCACCAGCTACGAGATGAGGTTCTAGCTATTGTATATATACCGTGTCCAGATCCGATCCTGAATGGAACCTCTTCTCGGACAGTGAAGGTGCCGGTTGAAAATTCTGCCCCGACCCAAAAGAAAGCGATAACAAATTATATACATACATACTATGTATATAATTTGTTATATATCATGCGGTTAGATCCAAAGGACAAATCCATCTTTCCAAAAAATATACTTGCGACCGGGACTAGTTCCTGGAATCCATTCCTCTAGCGGTTATAAAAATTTGCGTTAAAAAAAAATGGGTTGAAATCCTAGTTATTTGTTTAACATAATGTTTTCTAAAAATTACATTCTATAAATTGTTATCCGATTCTACAGATAAATAATGACACACAAATTGCGAATATCTTAATAAAATTATCAAAAAAAATCTATTGTATATTTTTAAGGCTTTTAAGCATATTTTTAGCGTGGCTCTGACCTTACGGTGGCGTGGTCGCGAGCAGTTTCGGATGGTTTATAATCTGAAGTTGGAAACAAGCCATGAATCAAGTGTATTGTTTATTATATCCTCCCACACGTTACCAAGATATCATTATAATACTTTTATTACTTAAACAAACTTAACAATAAAAAAACGACTTTACTCATTCAACAAAAAAATTGGAATCACTAGTAAATATGACCGCTCGATAAATAGAAAATACTTTACGTACTAAATTGGAAGGGAATGAAAAGAAAAGTATTTTTTGCTAGGCTTACTTTGTACATAGTTGACTCTTTATAACATAATTCTAAACATTTTTTTAAATCAACTTAATACAATGCAATCATTCTCACATTCCTTTTAATGTTGTTTATTTTCAAGCTTAGATAGATAACCTGCATTAACGCAGTACGATAATCAAAATAATATATAACTAAAAAATAAAAACAAAAATACTTACGACTCTTGAAATTTTATTTAAATCTTGTGTCAACTCCTGACTAAATTTTAAAAAATATTATATTCAATTTCACCATTAAAATCAGTACAAGTTTAAAAAAAAGAATTATTGTATAAACTCACGTAGGTACCCTAAGTGGACACGGAATTATTAAGAAAATATTACTTATATCAAATCATTTGTTTTTAAACTTTCATATTAATTTTAATTGATGATTTTATACTTTATTTATGTGAATCAAGTGTAATAATAATAATAAAACTACATTTTCGCGCAATGCTTCCCAGGAACACGTTTTCCTTAACAACGCGCGATGAAAATTTTATGCTCATTTATATAATATATTTCTTTTACATTTAAAAGTCAACCCTTTCAAGCCACTATTTTAGGTGCCGGAGGACACAAATTAATTTGGCAGATGCGCCTTTATTTAGCTGGTTTTAATTTTTCTACGGAGATGTGTCTCGGAGACGTAATTTATCTCGTCGCCGACAGGACATGGCCTCGCGTCTCGCTCTCGGACGAGGTCAGGAGAATTAATTGTGTCCGCCTTATCACCGGAGTCCCGCACAACGTCCTTTTGTACACATGATTGACTGGAAAATAGCAATTAATCGGTACATTTTATGTAGTAAAAAGTGTAGCTGAACAGCGGCCACCCGTACCATTGTGTGTTAATCCTTGTAATGCTTTCAGGATTCTACCTGATGCTTTATCGAGGTGGACGAACATTGGAGTTGATTCCTAAAACACCTTTATTCATAAATACGGGTCCTTACAGAAGAGATCTTTCATTAAGATTTATTTTCCTTTGTTTCTTCTGCTTCGCAAAATTTATTTTAGATTACTAAAAAATCGTTTTATTAAACTATATTTTAACACTTTTTTTACGGTACACATTCAGTAAGTCCTGAGTCATAAATTGACGGAAAGAATGTTTTTATCGGGTAAAAATTCGTAATGTAATGGTTGTATAGAATATAAAAATATAAACGAAATGGGAAACAATTGCAATGTTTTTCTGGTATAAACAAAAAACAACATTATCTAAAACATATTAGCAAATAACATTACAGGGATATCTTCCAGAAAATATTTTATAAGCAATAAAAACTATTTAAGTCTTACATGTCGACCCCAAAACGTAAAATATAATAGCTAACAAACATGTAATTTTTAATTTAAATGGTATTTCGCAATTTCGCATGCGTATTTGATACATTTTTTGATACATAACTATATAATATTTTATATGGTTATACGGCAGTGTTTTTAAAGGTTATTTATTATGTTTTACTGAACACAATGTAAAAAAAAATATTTGTACATAAAAATTAATCAAATAATTACAAAATTGATAAATACCACTGTTTATTGTTAAATTTTTTACTAAGATGTACTTACTTATTTAAATTGATAAATATATAAATAGATAGCTTCCTGGATGGACAGAGTTAGGAATATTGAGTTGACACTATACGAAAAAGAAGATAAATATAAACTATGTATTCTATATAGTATTTGTATGTGGTTCTACTGTTACATATAATAAATAGCAGAACGACACACAAATTAATTGTAATTTTTAACAATTTACATTTATTTTAAAAACTGAGGTAGGTAGTTAACGTTATCATGATCAGCTTCAGCTGGCTGCTGAAAAAATTGATTAAAAAATAATTCAAACCAATGTCAACAATCTTATACCATACTAATATTAGTTTAATTCGGAGAAAGCATTAGATTATTATTATTAAACTGAATATTAACCGTTGAATAATATTATTTCAATTATCGATGGACGGGTATCAATTCAACCATTTATGATCCTAGGAACATAAAATACATCCTATATTTTTGGTAGAAATATAATGGAATATTGAAATCTGATGATGCGATTTCGGCGAAAAAATGCATTATATTATTGATCACAATTTTCGGTCAATTTTTTCTTTTGATGTTGTGAATCTAGAAAGTCACAACTTTTATAAAGTAACGTCTTTCACCGAGTCTGGAATAAAGCGTACTTACGGATTCTGGATTTCACAAAAAAGCTAATTTTTAAACGCTTTTTGCACATAAGACCTATATCTAACATATGTATCGCTGGATGGATGCTTTTCCGTCTTCTTCTTCTCGTAGTGTCGTGTCAGGTCCCCCCAACGTTGACTACCACTTGAGAGTAGATCTCCCTGTCTCTACCTACTGCTCTTCCATCGTCCTTATTTCTGTCAATCTTGTATATTACGGAGCCATGAGATCTGCTTCCTGCCGACACCCGATTCCATCGATCTTGCCCTTAATTATCAATGTAAAAGGTCGTACTTTTACTCTCTAAGCACACGACCCAAGCATGACACCTTTCGGACCTTGATATTTGCCAACAACTCTCACTCAGTTCTGGCTCTCTGAGAGAAGGCTCTCTGGAGCATATCTGAGTTGCTGACCATATCTGTCCACCAGAGGCGTGCAATGGGAACCTAGCAGCATGACTTTTACGTAACCAATTATATGGAAAAAAATCGGAAAATAAAATATATTTCGTGATATTTCTATCAAAATTGTTATCAAAGTTTTCATATTTTGATATATCATAAAAATTTGTAGCATAAATATTTGATTTCTATTTTTTTTCCAAAACATATGTTTACAAAAAAGTCATGCTTCAATGTTTCCTCTGCACGCGCCTGCTGTCCACGCAGCATTCTACAGTGCGACCACATTTAAAATCAAGTCGGTTCATTATTTTGAGGGACTATGATTCAACTCTGACCATTCTGATGCCGTTAAATACCCTGCGTCAAGCGAAGAGAAGCGGAAGAAGCGAAGAGGGAACAGCAAAATGGCTGACTTTAGCGCCGTCGGCTTTGCGATACGATGTGAAGTCGATTATCTAAAGTTTCATACTTTTCAACAAGTTGCCCGTATCAGAATACATTCCACCTAGGTATATCTGAAGAATGTAACTAGCAATAACGAAATAAAATAAAAGCATGATCTACAATTCATGGCTCTCGTATTCTCATACATTTCCAGACTGATTCTATATTTAAACAAGTGGTAAAATTTTTTTTTTGAAGACATGCTTTTAATATAACAGTTTTACCGCGAGAAGGTGAAAGGTGAAGGTGGAATGGAACATAATTGCAGAAAATACTAAGTATTTTGCTCATTAATACTCTTTGAACCCGTGGTATAATTATATTGAACGTTCTTTTTGTCAAAGTGTAAAGTGCAGAATATGGTCCTGAGAGCTATTTTTAATATTAACACTTTTTCCGGTATAATTGAGTGTCCTGATTCCAAAAATAACATACAATAACCACGGACTTGCAAATAATTACAATTTAAAAGATGATAATTATTCCCGTTTGACAGGACAGCCATTTTATCTGTATTAAACGCGAACAATATACAACGTGATATTATATTCAAAGAAAAAACAGAATTAATGTATATGGGAAGCAGAGAAAATTAATTATTTTTTAAAAATTAGTATTTTATATAGTATAAGAAAAATCATTTATATTTTATATATTTTACAAAAGCAAAAAGTCATCATACTCATCAAAAATATTAAGCCCCCGAGTACTCGCCGGTCAGGATTATATCTGGATTTGTTATGGTTTGGTGGCAAGACAGTCGTGGGGGCGTTCCACGGGTTTGTGCCCCCGAGTACTCGTCTGCCACGACCCGTCAGTGTTATATCTCGTTGTGTTATGATTTGGTGGCAAGGCAGTCGTGGGGGCGTTCCACGGGTTTGTGCCCCCGAGTACTCGCCTGCCACGACCCGTCAGTGTTATATCTCGTTGTGTTATGATTTGGTGGCAAGGCAGTCGTGGGGGCGTTCCACGGGTTTGTGCCCATGAGTACTCGTCTGCTACGACCCGTCAGGATTTTATCTCATCGTGTTATTTAGTGGCAAGACAGCTGTGTCAAACGTATTAAGGGAATAATTACGATCTTTTAAATTGTAATTACTTGAGTTCGCGGTTGTTGTATGTCATGAGAACACTCAATTAATCGTAATGTCAAAATTGAATCAGCCGATTAAAATTAAAAATGTTGAGATCGGAACATTTTTTTATACCAATACTGACAAATCTCGAAGCTAAGTAGGCACTTAATCTTCAATAATAAAGGAAAATTATTAATTATAATAGAAATAATGATCAAATCAAGTTATTGATAATGTATGGTCATCCATTTGACGCAAATGTTGAAAGTTTCAGAGCTCCAGCTTTTCGAAAAGCTGGTGAAAATTAATTATAAAATTCCGCCACAACAACAAACAAACAAACGGACAAAGAGAGCTAATTAAAAGCATGTAAAAAGGTTACAGGTATGCTCGTGTTTTGTTATTTTTTCATACACTTCAGTACTATTGTCACGAACACCCTTGTTTTCCACAGATCTCCCCGATTTCTAGATATCCCCGTGCTCAGATCCATGTCAAAATAATTTATTATTTGGTAAACAAACGGAGAATATTGGCAGAATTAACAATAGCGATATTTACAATTCATGACCTTGGGAAATTTACATAATACGAATATATACTGTAACATGTCAACAGTAAATAATATATTCTGAATATATTCGTTAATGATTAATTTATTCCGTGTGTGTTTGACGATTCTGTGTTTCACGTTACATAAATGATTAAAATAATGTGTTGGTTTATTTATATTCAGTTTAAAATACAAAAATTACCATCATATATTTATTTAATTTAGTAATAAATAGAAGCTGAAATAAATTTATTACATTATTTAAGGGATATAAAAACAAAGCAGCAAAATTAAAAATATATATATTTTGAATGCGGGTCATCTAGGATTACTTTACGAGGATTAATTTAGAATTTTACTGAATTCTAGATTTTATAGGAAATATAGCTCTATCCCTTCCAAAATCATATTTTCAACTATCTATTAAAAACAAAGACAAGCAATATCTTGGTACTGTAAAAAGCAAAGGCAGCAATATCCACTAACTAATCAACCCCCAAGCATGTGTGATTTTAGACTGAAATATCATAGCAAAGACAGCAATATCCAATCAGGTAAACGTAGCAAAAGCACCAATGTCCACTGTTTGGTAGAAATTACAGTAATATCCATATTTAAAAGTTAAATATTAATTTATAAAAGGAAACCTGAGGTGAACTTATTTCTAATAAGATGTGGGTTTCAGAGATTCCAGAGAAATTTCCTGGAGTAGTGACAGGTTTTTTGTATTTTTAACTCAGAAAAACTTCAGTGGGATTTTGCTGACTTTGCTTTTATACCCCTTGTTTATATTAAAGAAATTCAAACCTTTCCGCCTTCTAAAGATATAATCAAACTAAAGTTTGTTCGATTTATATTTAACACCACCAACACATTCTGTATTATTTCGATGGCTGATAGATATGAAATGAACCGCATTAGTAAACGGTGATATAATTAATACCTTTTGACACTAACAAGCCAGTAAAACACTGCTAATTAAGCGAAGAGCTGCGTGTAACCCACATAGAGATTAATATTAGGAAAATACACACCCATATCGAAACAAGATACAATTCTGTTTATGTTCAATATACAGGGTTACCACAACTGACTAAAAATATGTATTGATGATCACACTATTTTGACATTTGTTTAATGACGACCAGACAAATTATCAGATCCACAACGCTTTTTCACCAAAACATTAAATGTGCAGGAAAATAATACGCAATAAGTGAAGAACCGGAAAAAATTCATTCGAATAAAAGACGAGAATTTTTCTGTAACAATTCAGATATTGCCTTCTGCTCTGTAATAAAAGAAGGAAAACTTTGTAATTATCGAAAATAAAACATTTTCTTATAAATAATTAACTTTATAATTATCAAAAAGGAGTTGCGTAAATTTAATAGTTAGATTCTATAGTTAGATTTTATAGAATAAAACAGGAAATAAAATAAAAAACAGAATGATGAAGAAAGATTTTTCGAATGCTATATTATAACGACCCTCACATTCCACGAGAGATAATTCCATTTGGGAAGTACGAGTACTCCTAGATTGCAAACTAACTTATAAAATAACACATGTACAATATATATTTACAATATATGTTAAAGCAGCCCTTGCATGTGTATACCAAAAACCACCAGTCACGCGAGGCTTTCAATCTCAAAACGGGCTTAACTTATCGATCGACCTGCAATATATTCCACGCTTAATACGACATTAAGTTAACTTAACGTCTGGCAAATAAACAGCATGCCGCTACCAAATTAAATACACCTTTAGTTGTTACTGAATCCATTCAAACAGCACGATGTATTTGAAGTATTATACATACATACGTAGTTATGGAGGGATTGGTAGTTTTGTTTGAAAAAACACCTGGTCAAGGTCTTCAGTAAAATAGAACAAACGTGCTGATTGACAATCAGTAATTTTAATATAGAAAAGTAATATTCATGGTCAGGTTTTAAATGCCTTACTCAGAACGACGATTCCTCTTTAAGATGTAGCGGCTTGTTTGATTAAAGACAATTTTAAGATTTTTAAATATTTAAAATTAAAAAATCAATACGCGATTTTATGAGTTCAATATTTTATTATCCAAATACAGGACGATTATTTCGGCACATTATGCCATTATCAATTGGTATGGCATAATCTGTCGAAAGGATCGTTCTGTTTTGGATAACAAAATATTGAACTCTAAAAATCGTATGTTGATTTTTTAATTTTAAATTGAAAGTGGAGTTCTTTATAATAAAGAGCGTCAGTGTACAAGAAAAAAAGACAATTTTAAGGTTTCCGTGGCTTGCCTAAAAGAATACTATTTGCCGATTGATTACGAAAATAGTATTTTTTTTTTATGAATAGTAGAAAGAAGGTTAAAAATTATTATCTATATGTATAATTTAAAAAAGGATTGCGAAACTACATTAGCCTAATAAATCAATAGTGACATGGTAAAGTGATCTATCAAAAAATATGAAATAATTGGTAAAAGACATCGAATTAATCATGAGACATGGCAAAAGAGTATCTCGCTACTGTAATGATATACCTGATCTTTATATTGTAAAAAATAAGTATTAAAAATGTAACCATATTTTTAATTTTATTTTATTTCTTTATTTTTATTTATTCTAAAAACCAATAGCCAACAATAATTAAGTTTGGTAAAAAACAAAGAATGGTAAATATAAAAGCCAATTATAAGTATTCATATATATGGCAGTAGGATCAATAAAAAGACAACAATTTTTTTTTCCGATAAATCCCTTTGCCGTCCACCGAAATTTTATTTTTAAATTTGATAACCGAAATTTCATTAGTCCAACAATAATTAACCCCTCAGATTTCAGTATATTCGTGTTAGCTTTGTTTTTAATCATGTGAGATCATTTTTTTAAATTACCGATATTGGAAAAATCTTTCCTTCATCAAAATGATGAACAAACTAATCTTAAATATAAAATTATTATTTTACCTTCATAAAATACTATTTTATCTATTATAATAATTTAAGTAACTGCCAGTACAAATTTATGAATTAGATTGATGAAAAATATGAGAATATGGTAAATTATTTGAAGCATTTAATAATATTTGGGTTATTTTTTCAAGCTTCACTTATTTGTAATAATTCCAAATTATCCATTATAAGACCAACAATATTTTTTTGCTTTAAAAACTAACTAACAATAACACACTTAAAAATTATCTAACATGCATTAGAGGATTTTTAAATAAATAATAATGATTAATGATGTCGTATCCACTTTCGGAAAAGTCGATGGTTAAAATAATATACATCTAAATTTGTTACCAAAAGTTCCAAGTGTTTTGCATTGATATACGTAAGCCATTATTCACGAATAAAAAAATTGTGTGTAATATGGGTTAATGGAGTTAAAGAATCTTGGCCAACGTGCCTGTGGTGCGCGTCATCAATCCGTAGGAATTTTAATCCGTTGATTAAAATGGAGTTTCTTAGTAGTTTCCGCAATCAAATGTATTATATTAAGACCGCGCAGCTTGCAACTCGATATTCTCTGCAACTGTTAATGAAATTTCATTGAAGCGAGCGCGGCTCGTCACGCAACCGCTAAACTGCACGGGAACAGTAGCGGCTCTTCTACCAATACTGCCTCGAGTTGTAATCAGATATCAAACAATATAATAATTATTCGCAATCATAAAACATCGGACATAAAAATGCAAATTATAGACAGATACGTAAACATGTATAAGAAAACGTTGCATAACGCGGATTCGATTTGCGCGGATATCAATTAGCGCGGTCTAACTTATTAATGTAATGGTAAGTTAGTTACCAACATACCGATTTTCTGAAGGGGCAAGCAGACTGTGGCATTTTATCTTGTAAGATAGCAAGGATAAAATGATACAGTCTTGTGTCCTTCGTGCCTCGTTCATATTCTTACATCTTCACATATCACGAATTTTCGGTTGTTAGGGCTTATATCTGATCACGATAGGTGTTTCGCAGGTGTGATCGAAAGTTTGAAATTATATTTTATGCAAACCCGAATATAGAGAGAAGCATCGAAATTTGGCGGCGAAAACGGAGTAATTTGAAAAAAGTGATAAAGTGATCTTGAAAAGTCAAACACTGCTTAAACATTAGGTATAGGTACTATGTATTATTATTCAGGCATATATGCATTTTATTTTTTCATTATGGTTAATTCGAATTAATTCCATTGTTTATTGAATTCGATTTACACGATTTCACGAAGTAATTACTGGCTGAATTATTCACCTAAAACGAGGTTTTCCTGATGTCCGTTTGCGAAAACGCGCTGTACAGTAAAACATTCAGACAGTCACAACATGCAACGTACATGTGAAATTTTGTAAGTAAATGTACGGGAACGGATTATGACCATACGCTGCACATTTCAGCATAATTCTAACTAACAGACGCCACTGCACGTGAATATAGTCAGTGTGCATTTTGTGCAATAAAAAATAGGTTGCAGCCCTAGATTCAGGCTGGCCATTATTAAACAATTTACAAAATAAAATTGCTGGTCGTGGCAGTAATAAGTACGCAGTGTGGCCGCGACTAGAATACAGCAGTTATCTATCGGGTGCTAAAGCCCCGAGCTCTTAGCAATATTGCAATACATTAGTCGGTGATAAGACTAAGTTAACGACTACATATGGTTCGCCCTATATAGGGGAACATTGCACTCTAATACGTCTCGACACGAACAACTTACTGGCACAGGTATTAAACAGCACTTCTCAATTTTATGGATTCATTCATCTACAGGGATACGGCAAAAATTTTATATTTATTTTTCAATTAATATCTGTACCTACGAAACGCAATATCAAAAATACTGGGTCTTTTGGGCACTACTCACGATTATATGAATTCGAAAAGAGATATTATTGAAAAGGAAATAAAAAAATGATGGTATCCAATTACACGATTTGCCGAAAATGAATTTGAAAATTAAAATATTACACAATATCACTTTTACGTTAACGAGGGCAGGGGTGGAGAACCAAATTTATCGGTTGGAGGAATTTATTAAGTCGTGATGAAATATAAATTAAAATAGTTATATAATCAAGATATATATTGCTATATATGCTAGGTATATTGCTCATAATAAAACAATACCTAACATACCACACTTTTGTCAAAATCAAGTTTTTTGTGTAGTTGTCTTTAAAATGTGTGAATATGTAATCTGGTAAAAGCTTGTATCTTAAAAACAATTATTTCTCTTATTCTATTAAAGCTCGTATTCTATTTATTGTAAAAAATCTAGGTATTATGCAGTTTTTTGCCTCCCCTTTAAAAAAATGGGCGATAGTATATTCAAAATGTATTAAAAATTAAATAAGCAGGGAGCAAAATTAAGTAAGTAATTTGCTGTATACCTATCTAAAGCCTCATTTTATGTATCAATTAGAACCTAGAAAACAATGGCGGTCAGATAATAGGAAAGAGCCCTTTAAGTATGTTAATTAGTAAACAACAGAAAAAAGGTTAATAAGAAAACTATATTTTTTTGTTCAAATTTAAATGCTCCAGCAAACTGAGAACGTATTTGTACTCATAGACTATTCGACATCACTAAGAATACAAAAAAAAATAGAATAGTTTTGTTCATATAAAAAATACCTTAACTTATTATATATAGTATTCGATGCTTTCTTTATTTTCTATCATGCTGTAAGAACTATAAGTACTAAGTAATATAATGTATATATTTCTTAAGAGATACAAGGAACCATTTCTCGGTTGCTTCACGGCTCTTTGTACAAAGTTGTTTAATTTTCATGTAGTTGTTCGAAATGAAGCAATTGTTCGACGCAAATGCAAGATGTGAAATACAATGCTAGGTTGTGTTCAATGAACGCGACTGACCCAAATCAGGGCCTCCACAAATGAATGGCAGTGTTTCGAGCAAGACTATATTAAATCATACGTCATGCAGTCAGCTTAATGCATGCAATCAATTATTGTTTCATTTGTTTAAAGTTAATTACAGCTCGTTCGGTGCATTTCAATGCGATGCGAATGATTCGTCTAGTTAACAATCCTCGACTGACAGACAATTTATTAGCTCTGGAACACGGACGGAATGCACATAATTCAATGAAGTTTACTCCGAGGAACTTACGTCACAGGTGCCTTCTGCGTCGGTTTGAAACATACAAACATGTCTAAACATGGCCATCTTCCGTGGTTGATATCAGTGTCGATGAATGAGTCGTTTGAGTAATTCAAATGTGCGACTAGGGCATGCATTACCGGTTTTCGGTAAACCGAGTAACCTGTAAATATAACTTAATTCCATTACTGAAATACCAATAAACAAACTGATATAACTGACGATTATTGCAGAAAAATAGGATCGTTGAATGTATTGTTGTCGTTGGTTTAACCGTCATTTCGTAGAATTTACTACGGCGTCGTAAGTCCAGATGCACTATTCATTGTCGCATTCAAAAACATGCAATTCCATATTTTATATGTATTAATAAAATAGTGATATCCTAATCTGTGGGGAAGGTGATTTTTAATACGTAAGGTTATTATATTTTATTTCTGTACTGTGAATCATTTGGAAAAGATTAAATAGTTCGTACTGATTCTCAACAAGGAAATCTTATTTATTAGATATTAATTATATACTGAATAGATCGATAAATCAATGGATTCTACAATAAATGGATTAACGTGTCAACCTTTCATGTAATCAATAACAATTTAAATTAACCGATGTTGTTTAAATAACTCAGACAAATTAGTATAATATAAACAAAAAATGCGTAATATAATAAATAGTATTTTTCATAAATTAAATATCAGTAATTTACGACCTCGGAAGAAATAATCAGCTCGGCCTACACCTCCGCCGTGATAGGACGCTCTCCTGATGACGCTGAATAAGACTTCAGCAAAACGTTGAGATTTGCTTCTCGGTAAAATATACTGTTCATATAATATATCCGTTTTATTTAACACATAAATCAGCTTGTAAAAATTGGTTTTTAAATATTTTTTTTCAATTTATCGTAAAATGCCATACTATTAATAATTAATTATCTGTGATAAATTTAAAGTTATACCGATTTATGTGTGGCCGCTCGGATGACAACACTTTTAAGGCTAAAAACAATCGTACAATTATCTCTACTTCCTGTCACACAACTCCGCATAATTTAACGATTTCGTCGCTTGACTCGTTTTGATAGCTTGTTTTAGGGCTGTTTTACGGCCTTTCGATTCCTCTGAAGTCCCCGTTAGATGACTACGTTCGTCAAGCGATTGTACGTCTCCCCAGTGATGCGGTCTTCCTTGCCATTTCATTGGCTGCACTCCAATCCACACATTCTTTTCCTGCTATTCGTATGTTGCCCAACACACATCTTTACATGCCTCGTTATTCGAAGTTCCTGAACCTCTTTTTATCTCATGTTTCTCAGTCATACGTGAGCACTGGCATGCATTCTTTGAAAACTTTTCGGAAGATTATTTTTGAAAATCATATTCAGGCGTCCGAAAGAGTTTCGCCACAGCTTAGATCTAAAATTACAAATATACTTTTAAAAAATTAATAATTTCATGCAATATACGAGCGTGGTAAAGAATAGTTGTGACCACCTCGTGCCATTTTTTCTCCATTTGACTTTAGGTACCCAACAGCACCACAGACCATACAGAGTTAACATCACTAGCGAAAAAACGAATCGTTCTTTCGCTAGTGATGTGCCAACCAACATGTGACGTTATGAAACGCTTAGCCAACATTTACAATTTTTACATCTCTTTTTCAATGAAAACACACTTTCATAGTGAGCAATTTTTAAAACGTGGTTCTATAATATTTCAAATAAATTAAATGAATCAATTTGAAAACATATGGATACCATGGAATACGAACCCAGAACTTAAGGTACCAATTTCGCAACAATAACCCACCATAATTACGAAAAATTTAAGACATATATAATTATAGTTTTATGACAATTGTTCATCTATTATTTCATTTTCAAATAACTAAATTATTAAAGATGACATTAAGTATTAACCAAATATTTTTCAAAAGATATATATATTATGAACATAATTACTATGTATCTTTCTAATTGATTCATTTAATTTATTTCAAACGACTCATTTGTACGGTATAAAACTTTTTAGAATTTACATCTCTCGTGCGTGAATGTAATATTTCGCCCTCTAAAATATTTCAAGGGTAACTTGTTTTTCAAAGCTCAATTTATGTATTATGTGTACACTTTGGCTTTGAAATAATTAAAAGTACATGTTTATTAATTTTAATTAATTAAGAACTATGTATAAACTTTTTTAACTAAGTAACTTTACATCTACCGATTTCGATACCACTGTTTCTTTCTCAGGACGGATTCTAACGGACGGATACTAACTAGACATTACTTATTTTAGTAAAAAAAATATTGTTGAAAGGGGGCGTGGCTACAGTTAATGCGGGGATAATTAACAAGTAGACCGAAATGGGGAATATATCAAATAATAGGTTATTCACAAAATTAAACTGGTTATTAATTATGTTGGCTTTAGTGTGCAGGCATTTCTTGAAAAAATATACCTATTTATAAAAGTACCTACTTTATTCGCTAAACTCATATTTTCATAGAATAAGGAATAAGGTCCGATTTTTTTTTAAATATTAAACGTGACGTATTAAAAAAATACGCGTAATATTAATTAAATAATAGAACGAGTTCAGAGCAAATATATTAGTAAATTGACACCGAAATCACAGCAATTTGCGAGATTAATATTTACAGAGGCGTTTTGCACGTGACACTTGAATACACATTCTGAACGAATTTTAAATCAAATATTGGGATTAAAAATAGCACAAATAAATTTCAAATAGCAAGTAATTACAGCATCATCCAATGGGAATTCGTTGACACTGTGCAACCACCGTGTGATTTATTAATCAAGCAAATATGTTCTTATTATACGAAAATATAACAATTAGTATATTTATTTATTAAATCCTCACTGAAAACATATCGACAGAATGTAAGAGAAAAAATAATGCAAAATAGCACGATCTCGATGCTATAAGAGGAAGAGAAACAATAAGCCTGCCATCCAGGAAGAAGCCGAAATCTCAAAATGCTATGATGTACAGGAAAAACAAATGTCTATTTCAAATAAAGTCTCTAAATTTTATAAGTTTTAGCGACCGTATTCTAAAAAAAAGCAATATTGCTATTTCGATATCTTGACACTGCAGAGGCGTGCAGTGAGAACAAGAAGCATGAATTTTCCCTAAGCAAATATTTTGAAAAGAAACCGAAATAAGAGATATATCTTGAATTTAGATTTTAATATTTCATTATATTCTGCCACTATTGATTTTTTCCATTTTCCATCTACAATTTTTTCGATTTTTTTTCCAAATACATATATCTTTAAATAAAAGTCATGCTTCTCATTTTAACTGCATGTCTCTGCTTGAAAGTTATTGTATAACATTGTAATGCCGTCATTGTCTACGTTTTATTTTGACAGGTTTGAAATTATTGAATTCAATCAATCAGAAAGCTCTAAAACGTAAACAAGCGTTAATTCACAAATTGTGCATAACTTAACGTTTGTTTACATTTTAGAGCTTTCAAATGAATTCATTAATTTCAAACCTTCTAACTTAAAACGACAAACATTGACGGCATAACAATTTTTTACAATAATAGATTATTTTTTTAAGAATAATCTTTCTTTGGTCGAAAAAAAATATGTACGAAAAATTTTTTTATATGTATCTATCAAGGGTATGAAAATGGTTTTGAAATTTAAATTGTATTTTAAATTCCAGCCAAAACACTTAATTTCACTAGAAATGAATATATGCGTCACAATTGTATGGTACCCAGGTGTACAAATACTACGGTACTGCACCAAACACGCGACTTGATACGGTACGACCAATCACACGCGTTTTAATAGAGTCGTATATTTAAAGATTTTTATAATAAAAATTTTATTAAAATCAACGATTTTAAGAGTTCAATATTTTTACTACCCAAACCAGGACGATCGATAAATATAGAACATTTGAGTGAGTATATATACAAAAATTATTTGGTGAAATTATGGGAAATTACATGAATAATAATACAACCAATACAGGTAATGGCTTTACAATTATACCATCTCAATAGGTAATTAAATGTTAACTCTAAAATACATAGTATTAGAAATAACAAAGATAGTTAAAAAAATACAAATAATATAATATTAGACTTTCCCAAAAATTGATAATTTGGGGAATACCAAAGATAATACAATAAGTGCAGGTGACATTTTATTTTTGAGTAAAAACAACATAGGAACAGATTATAAGTGTTTGCTAAAAAGACAAAGTAGTATAATGTAATTTTTTATGTCTACCTAGAACAACTTATAATTATGTAAAGGGAGAATAGCAGATATTAATTTGTTCATTAATTATATTATTACTAAAAAAATATTTATAATTGCTCAAGTATATTTAGTTTAAGTCCTTTATTGCAAAAGTGTAAGGGAATTGATTTATTGTTTGGAGATATAGTTTTTTGTGTATAAAAGATCTCACGAACATATAATGCTTACTTGGCGATCTCACACGACCGAAAAACCTAACCTGACCCAGTTTCAATTAAATATTAATAAACTGGGTCATTAAAGTCATACAGAAAAAAAACACAATTTTATTAAAATTAAATCGTGTTTATACATTTTTTGGCGTGCTCGATTTCCGAGTTTATAGCACGCTTGTCTGCAAACGAAAAGGAAGGGGTTCAAACGTCAGTTGGCATGTTGCTTGCTACACGCTCGTAGTAAAGCTGCTTAAGTTTTGATAGAGCATGAGTCATATTTTGGAGCGGTAATTTTCTGAAATTCTTCATCTTAACTGGTACATGTAAATAGAAACGTGTAGAAATCACAAGGTCGCACGGCAAAAGCTAGCACAAACACAATACTCACACATATGTGCACTTGCAGGTTAACTAAATTAGAGTTGAATATCGTAAAACCACCAGTATTCTCATTCAATTGAAATGGTATCAAATAAAAGAAACGTTAATTAAAAACTAGAGAACTAAAAGATTCACAGAAGAAGTTTTTCACGTGTAAACAATCAATGATTCTAACTGTCAAATGAATCATTCAAACTTTACTCACACTCGAGTCTTTTGAGTGTGCTGTTGATGCCAGCTTTTATCTCGTTAACTATAGGTACGTACCGCAGTTTTTTCGAAATCGGGAAGAATTACGCGCTATCGAAATCTCTCGAACACTCGACTCTCGGACAATCCGGACTCGACTGGAACATTTTCTTAAACACTTGAAAACTCGAGTCACCGCAAAAAATGTGAAAAAAGTTCTCGAAGCATCGCGAAAGCAACATATTTTATATAAAAAGGCAAAGCGAATGCCGCACGGAATAGTCATTTTACAACGCGAAATAACCAGCGACAAAATCAGTGTGACCAGCGCGTGTAAACCGAGTGGCAGATATCGGACGAAATACCTACGTGCGAAACATGAACGGAATATTCTCAAAAGTGATCAATGCGATAGAAACAGCGTAATAAAAAGTGTTCCGCGGGAGATAATTAGTGCGAACTACTAATTGGGTAATAAATGTTTGAAATATTCTAGAAACTAAACAATGGGCACTAATTTAACTCCAGTTAAAGTCTGTTAAAGTTAAAGTTTCTGACATGGCGCAATAAATAAAAGTTATTTAGTTCATTTTAGTGATTCATTTGCCGTCCATAGCCACGCCTCGTGACATTATTTTAAGATTTCAATGAAATCGGTTCCTATATTTTATATACACATATCGTCCTTCGGGATTAATGAGACCACATTAAAGGGATAGGGTCTCAATAGGACGCCCAATAAATATTAATAAAATGACTGCTCTCAAATATTTGGGAAAAATGGAATTAAGATATTGATGTTTAAACCACTTTTTCTCAGTGGTAGCATGAATCAAGTTTCAAATTGCTTTAGTCTGGAAACAGCTAGGTTAGGTTATACGAAACTTAGCGCAGTAAAATAGATCCCAAGTTTGCGGATGATTTAGAACATCTCACGGGGAGCTCCAAGTTGCTGTGCTACAGAGCGGCGGGCATTGGGCTGAGTCCCCAGGCTTATTTATCTGGTGCAATATTACTAACGTTTTAACACATTATGCATTTACTTGGATTACTTGGAAATATTTCCTCCCTTGCCGCCATTAAAGGTAGCTACTAGCTACATCGCAAAATTCGAGATGAAACTCTCAGTATGACAGCGTGCAAAACATGAAATAAGTTCTAACAAGATTTCTTTATTTTTATTTTCACCCCTTTTTACAGTCAACTTTTCGTAGATACTTTCGATTAAATTTTTTATTTATTTATGAATAACATACACGCATATTGCACATATGTACAAATTTTATAGAAACAATTATTTTATCGCTCTCCTCACGCGACAAAAGATCGAGTTGTGAAATAAATTTGAAAAATAGAAAATATTAATTTTCGGGAGTATTCTAACGTATATATATAAGGTATATAAAAGCAAATGCAGCAAAATCCAAAAAGAAAATGTTTTGAATGTAGTCATCGATGATTAATAACTTAAAATGCACGTGATTCTAGATTTTATGTACCTATTTATCCCTTCCAAAATCATGTTTTCTATACGTTTATAGGCTAAGTTTCCTATGAAATCTCGAATTCAGTACATTATAAATTAGTTATCCTTGATGACTGCATTAAATCATTTTTTAATATTGCTGCCTTTGCTTTTATACCCCACAATTGTTAAATAATTCGGAAGAATATAAGAATATTTAAATAATTTTAAAATAGTACCAGAAAGTAAGTAGACCTTTTTCCATTTAAGAAAGACAATCGAATTAGTATGTGTAAGCCGTGCGCAGGAGGCAAATTGTTTCGTCGTATTGGTGTTTATACTCGTAAACACCAACACAACGAAAAAATGTGCATCCTATGCATGGCTTAGACATACTAATTCGATTGTCGTTCTTAAATTAAAAGAGGTCTACTTGCCCGAATATCTGAGATAAAATTGCATTTTTTGTGTACGTGTGTGTATGTGTGACCCCAAATCTAAGAATGCACAGTCATCGACAAAAATCAAAATTTCAGCTCGATTGGATTGGATGAGGGAAAGTGTGTTAATTTTCACTTTTTTTTCCATTTGAAATAAAGACCGGAGCAGAAGTTAATATAAAGGATTTTAAAAAAAAAAGTTATTATTAACAGACTTGAAACTAAATTTAAATAAATAAATCAAGCCTACATATTCCTAAGTACGTGTAATCGTAGTTTTTTTCGCACAATGTTTACTGATATAATTAATACCCACGGATATTTTTCTATTAACAGACTTTGAAATGAATTTTTATTTAATAGACTAAATATGAAGCGTACTTTTAATTGCTTGTCAAATCACTCAACAGCGGCACTGTCCGTTAACTATTGCAACTATATTTTTTTATTATCTCCATGCAACGTTAATTATTTCCGTCGTGAATTCTTTAGATTAACACTGACGAATGCGCCATAACTCTTCGGAAACGTAAAATTATCCTATATTAACTACTAATTTGCTGTGAAATAAATGCTCGTTCAAAAAATATCGTCAAATGATTTTAATTATATCTAAAATAAATTAACAAAACTTGGTAAAAATCACGATAACATTAGGTGATCAATGATGTTGTGACAATAATTTGTGGTATTTGGAGCAGGCTTGGAAAATGGTCGATTACAGCTTATGACAACAACAAATGATCGAGCTGTAATGATGGACCCTGTAACGGAATCCGATAAGGTAATAAACATGGAAGAATATCCCAGAAAACATCAACAGATAATGGCGCAGAAAGAAATGCTTAGATTTAATAATTAATTAATAATTCACAGAACTCGTTCTGAAATTGCAACTTCACAATAAGAATGTGTTTCCTTTAATATAATAGATAGATAGATAGATAGAATAGTGTCTGTTTGATGGAAAACGAAGATTTGTGGCCACACGAGGTGATGTCTGTGCAGAGCGGTTTCATGACCATCGTAAAAAATTTGTCGCTATTCCACGAGGATAACTTGAGGTATACCATCGAGGTAATCATAAATGTGGACGGTCAGCAATTTCAAAACAGAGATCTCGGAGAAGGATTGGAATGATTGCATCGCTCAGGAAATTTTATGGCAGCGGGTTATAATAATTTATATTAATCTCAATGAGAAGTTATTAGTGGTGATGGCATTCAAAGATCATTGCAATATTTTTATGCTAAACAAAAGCAGAAAAACTTATTTGGTAACGAGATAATTTGCAATACTGCAGAATCGGAAATGGACTATGTTCCACACTCACACTGTTTGTGAGAATTATCAACATGTGAGCTACAGACATAATACATATGTACACATAGCTACAGAATTAGTACAGATCTCAACATAAATATTGTCACAGATCGTGGCTGCGGAAGACAAATAAAAACAAGAGATATTAATTAATGATTAATTAATTATTAAATTGACAAAGCCACTTAATACAAATTAAATTTAACACCAGTCTTGAATTCACAACATTTCGCAATTTATCACTCGACTGTGAAATCTTTATTATCGCTGGGCAACACTTTATTTATCATTTGCTAGAACATTCCACTTAATTCTCGCACATAGAAGTCGCCCTTACTTATTTCGCCAATTTGGTTTCTCCTCTCGATTATTTCGCTTAATATCTGTCGCTCCGAATACCTCACGACTGGCCACACCGGCCGTCGTTCCGCGGCTTATTTCGCAACGATAGAAATGTCAATACAAAACTGACTGCGCAACGCGGTGCTCCCTGCGTCACCTGCAAACTTCTAGATATAAATATAAATATTGCTTAAATTTTGATATGTTTTGTAAGCTTTTATGTGATTTCAAACTTCACATTCGGAATTACGGATGTTACAGTAGGCGACCTACGCGTGTTGCGCGCTGATTGCGTGTAACACTATAATTATATAATCCAGCTTCATTCCAGCATGTAACGGACGTAACGGATAGACAGAAAACGAAATTATTATATTAAGATTAGATGTAGGTACCAAACTTAGGGCCCGAATTCAGAATCACTACTAAGATGATTTAAAGGTTACGGTAAACCTTAAAAGTATTTATTGTGTACTGAAAATTACGCTTTTAAGGCGTACTTTAACCTTTAAACCATCTAAGTATTGACTCTGAATTCGGGCTTAGGTATTATAGTTATTAAGTATAGTGGTCCTCTCACACCAGGAAAAAGTGACGAGTCTTCAGGCAACAAATGCATGTTGCCTGAAGACTCGTCACTTTTTCCTTACTTTTATTGCATATTTGTAATTTAATATTAGGTCCTTACATATGAAATTGGCTTTAGTATGGGAGGAACATAAAGCCGATTTTTTTTTATTATAATATATTTATTTAATCAAAGTATGTACCATTGCTATCTATGCACTTTTGCCATCTCATAGGTAGTTCATCGATCCCTTTACTAAAAAAACCATTCGGACGGGAATCAATAAAATCTTTAAAGGTGGTTTGGACTGCCCCATCGGAGTTGAATTTTTTCCTTTGCAAGAAGTTATCCAAATTTCGGAAAAAATGGTAATCTGTTGGGGCAAGGTCCGGAGAGTACGGTGGATGTCTTAGACATTCCAATTGAAGCTCCTCTAATTTGGTAGCCGTCTGTTGTGCAGTGTGTGGTCTAGCGTTATCATGAAGCAGCAGTGGCCTAGAGCGATTAACCAGCCTCGGTTGTTTAGCAGCTAGCTTTTCCATCATGGTTTGCAGTTGCTGACAATAGACATCTGCCGTAATCTTCTGGCCAGATTTAAGAAAGCTGTAGTGAACGACACCATCACTAGTCCACCAAACGCTCACAAGTAACTTTTTTGGAGTCAATTTTCGCTTGGGCATGGTTTGGCTGGTTCGGCAGGGTTCAGCCATTGCGATGAGCGCTTCCGATTATCGTACAGGATCCACTTTTCATCACAGGTAATGATTCGATTTAAAATCCCTTCATTATTGTGCCGGTTGAGTAATGCAACGCAGCAGTCAACGCGCGTTTGTTGATTTGCTTCACTCAATTCGTGAGGCACCCACCTTTCAAGCTTTTTCACCTTACCAATTTGCTTCAAGTGGATTAAAACAGTTTTATCACTAACACCGCAGCCTGCAGCTAACTCGGATGTTGTTTGCGATGGATCCGCTTCCACAATAGCCTTCAATTCTTCATTATCAACTTTGGTCTCCGGCCGTCCACGGGGCTTGTTCTGCAGGTCGAAATTTTCAGAACGAAAACGTTGGAACCAAAAACGCACTGTGTTTTCTTTTGCGGCACCGTCACCATACACATCATTAATCCTTCGAGCCGTTTCTGCAGCACTGGTGCCACAGTGGAACTCGTACTCGTAAATAACGCGATATTTCAAGTTTTTCATTTTGTAAACTGAGTGACGCAAAGAAAAAAACAATTGAGGAAAAAACAAATGAATTATAATTTTCAAAACACAAATACATGAGTAAATAGCTGTATAAATTTGGATTTGGAATTCTTAACCAAAGAGAAGATATTTGAGATCAAATTTGCCAGTACGGCAAAACGCCAATTTCATATGTAAGGACCTAATATTAATGTTTGATTGATAAAGCAAAAAAAAGATAAACTCGGTTTGTGATCAATTTATTTTTATTTTTGTTATTCAAAATTATAAATATGATATATTGAACTAAAAAAAATTAATGCCATGCATTTTTCACATCATAGCGTGTAGAAAGTAATTGCGGATACCGCCACATATCATGATCATGTGATGATCTACCAAATGTTCGCCTGCACGCAGAATAATAATCATTGCAGTCTCAACGACCGGGAAAAATATTCCGTAACGTCATCGAATATTTTAACCGGCTCACAAATTTTGAAATAAATTTACATAATTCTTTGGCGTTTATTTTTAAAATTGCCATCGTTTTTGCGCTCCCGAATTTTAGCTCTAGACGAACGCTCGGATCGAATAATGATTTCACCGAACATTAATAAACTTTCACCTTTGAATACAAATAATATTTTTTTTAAATATATATATAATATAATTTTTATAGTCATATTGATGTTCATTGGTTAATAATGAATAGGAAAAGAACGTAACTAAGTACAATGGAAATGGGGTCGCCCAAACGTGCGTAAAAATTTACTGCATGCACAATAGAGTGAAGAATGTATTTTTTTTTAAATATTTTTAATTACAGTAATCGGGCGTCAAGGCCTACAAATTATAAGCAATTATAACTTTTATTAATTGTTTAAGCACACTATTGTAAATAAATAAATTTACACCTCTCTTTACCAAACAAATATCCTAGACTGTTTGCTCCTAGCCTGTTTAATCCCGTATATCCTTGTATCCACAATATCAATTATTTTTCAATTAGTGTATATTATAGATATCTCACAGAGACGAAACTGTATTAATTATGGGAAAGTAGGTATAGAAGTCATTTGGGTGTAACAGGACTTATGACCTGTCTTTTGGTAGGCTTAAGTGATCACTTTACACAATTGTAACATTCGCCATTTCCACCCATGATAGAATATACCATGCTTATTCATTTTTTGGAAGTTGTATATATGTTCAAATTGCGTGAAGCTTTCATATATGAGTTGTAAGCGCCTTTTCCATGCGGCCTGTACAAAGCCATTTTCATTCCCCTAAATCCCCACAGATGTCGCTAATGAGAAAATCTACAATTGATTTTACGGAATTTACACATAATAAAAGGATATTGCTCCCTAAATTCCGTAAAATCAATTGTAGATTTTCTCATTAGCGACATCTGTGGGGATTTAGGGGAATGAAAATGGCTTTGTACAGGCCGCATGGAAAAGGCGCTTACAACTCATATATGAAAGCTTCACGCAATTTGAACATATATACAACTTCCAAAAAATGAATAAGCATGGTATATTCTATCATGGGTGGAAATGGCGAATGTTACAATTGTGTAAAGTGATCACTTAAGCCTACCAAAAGACAGGTCATAAGTCCTGTTACACCCAAATGACTTCTATACCTACTTTCCCATAATTAATACAGTTTCGTCTCTGTGAGATATCTATAATATACACTAATTGATTAATAATGTCTCTGTGACATAAATCCAGCACTGTTCTGAAAGATTTGAACAAACTCAAAATATTCTGAATCAATTATTTTATGCTTATTACTTAAATATGTATTTGGTATTGTTCTTAAAGAAATGAAGTGAACTGTCGGGAGCAAATTTTGAAAGCCCCGCTCTGCTTTTGTAACTCCCGCTGGATCGCACGGTTACCTTTAGCATTAAAAAAATGCCAACCTTGTGGAGAATGAGCAGGATCGATGTAGGCTTCTGGTTAAGCGGTGGGTCCGCCCTCATTGTACCAAACAGCACATTTATCTCTCACGATACGGGAGTTTCCACCAGAAGAAGTAATGCTACAACAAGCTATAAGGTACAGTTACTGTAGCGAAATACTTCATAAAAAAACATCCAGGCCTGAGATAATCACATAGATGTATTTTTACCTCAGCGAGATTCGAACCTAGAATTAGGAGCCAGCGTCATAAAGGTTGGGCTACGAGATTTTTTTTTTATTATTAAAGTTTAATGCAATTTGAGAATCATTTGTCTCGTCTTTCTCCGGAATGTGCCCTTGTGGTGAGCGGCCGTAACCAGTAACAGCTCGGGCGGGTAATGTATACAATAATTATTATGGTTTGGCAATTAGCCTCCAGCTCTGTCACTTCCTGGCTCCAGAGTTGCAGCTCACCGCTCGCTGTCACGGGAGAACTCGAGCCGTAATAGCTTCCAGGATTCTACAGGACCTGCCTGGTCGCAGGTTTATATTACATCAAATCTGGACACGCAAGTTTCGATTGTGATGGCTTATATCAACATTATGATTTATGTCATTTTAATGGATCAATTCGATACCGGATATCCATTAACTAATTATTAGTTATATAACATGAATTAATCGAAACAAAAATTTTATTGGGAAATCATATGTGTGTAAGTATTTTTAATACTACAAAATACAAAAACAAAAAAGACACCGGTGGTCTACTAATATATTAGGTCCTTACATATGAAATTGGCGTTTTGCCGTACTGGCAAATTTGATTTCAAATATCTTCTCTTTGGTTAGGAATTCCAAATCCAAATTTATACAGCTATTTACTCATGTATTTGTGTTTTGAAAATTATAATTCATTTGTTTTTTCCTCAATTGTTTTTTTCTTTGCGTCACTCAGTTTACAAAATGAAAAACTTGAAATATCGCGTTATTTACGAGTACGAGTTCCACCGTGGCACCAGTGCTGCAGAAACGGCTCGAAGGATTAATGATGTGTATGGCGACGGTGCCGCAAAAGAAAACACAGTGCGTTTTTGATTCCAACGTTTTCGTTCTGGAAATTTCGACCTGCAGAACAAGCCCCGTGGACGGCCGGAGACCAAAGTTGATAATGAAGAATTGAAGGCTATTGTGGAAGAGACTGGTGCTGGTGTCGTTCACTACAGCTTTCTTAAATCTGGCCAGACGATTACGGCAGATGTCTATTGTCAGCAACTGCAAACCATGATGGAAAAGCTAGCTGCTAAACAACCGAGGCTGGTTAATCGCTCTAGGCCACTGCTGCTTCATGATAACGCTAGACCACACACTGCACAACAGACGGCTACCAAATTAGAGGAGCTTCAATTGGAATGTCTAAGACATCCACCGTACTCTCCGGACCTTGCCCCAACAGATTACCATTTTTTTCGAAATTTGGATAACTTCTTGCAAAGGAAAAAATTCAACTCCGATGGGGCAGTCCAAACTGCCTTCAAAGATTTTATTAATTCCCGTCCGAATGGTTTTTTTAGTAAAGGGATCGATGAACTACCTACGAAATGGCAAAAGTGCATAGATAGCAATGGTACATACTTTGATTAAATAAATATATTATAATTAAAAAAAATCGGCTTCATGTTCCTCCCATACTAAACGCCAATTTCATATGTAAGGACCTAATATTATTTCAAATGCAACACTTGTAAACAATTAAATCGTTTATTAAGAGAAAAGCCACTGGTCATAATTTTTAGGTGGATAACTATTTTTTGGTTCACTAGAAAGTTCTACTCGTCTCTGGTATTACTTTGCTCGCCGATATCTATCGTACGAATTTTTGGCTTTCGCTCGGAATCAAAATACTGAACTGTCAGCACGGCCGCGACGCAATTTACAAGGACGAATCGATTTCTTGAATTTTCTCATACATATTCGCACATTCAACCGGTTTCCAGATCTTTCTAAAATATTCTAAAACATCCAGAACGTTTGGAAACCTTCGACTTTGTGCAGTTCTTCTGGTGGTTAGAATCTCGTGGCAATATAAATACGCATTTAAGTTAAACCCGAAAACCGAGCCATACAAAGCCGTTTGACAATGTAATACATGCTTACTGTAGGCCAAGTTCGCAGTTATACGATAATTCAGAATTCATAATGCAACCACCAACAAATTATTTCTTAGATTCCTACACGTCGTCACATATTCCATTAGACAATAATAACTACAATTTTAATGCAATTTTATTTCACCTATCGCAGACATTATAGTTACTCAAGTTTTTTATGTATGTACTCAAGTATCTGTATATGTATTGTATTTTGTATATGTATATGTAAACATGTATGTTTTCATACTTGCATTAAGTTAATTATTTTTCAAATTAATAAATTACATTTTGTTGTCTGTTTATTTGTAAATATTTACTCATGTTTTGTATTGTTTATCTTATGTGTCTTCTCTTTTGTAATGAATGAATTATTTCTAATTTTTTTAAATGGATTTTTATTTTAACAAATTGAAATTACAATATATTGCACTATTATACTATATTTATTGTATATTAATATTTTTCATGTAAAAACCTGCAATGAATTAATTAATCCTTTTTTTTTAAACTGTATTTTGTCTTACTGTATTTTATTTTAACAAATTTAAGTTACAATGTTCAACCACATTATTTTGTTACATCTATTGTATATTCATATTATTACTTGTAAAAGCCCCTTGGGCGTAAATAAATAAAACATTTTTTTATTTTAAATTAATGCATGAATACACTACACTAAAAAAAAATTAAAGGGGATGGGATGGAAGAAATGGTGAACGTAGTCTTGACATAAAGGATCCTTAAGCCTGCTGACGACAGGACCGTGGAGGCTAATTCTCACATATTCTAGTCATTTGTAACACAACTTTTAACTTTTACGGCCACAACAAGGCTCAATTACTAAAGCGAAACATCACAAAAATACCGAGGCTTAAGAAAATCGGATAGACGTGTTGTGATCTCAGCGGGAAACGAATCCGAAACGCTCGGTACGAGAAGCTAGACTACAAGGACAGCTAGATAATTTTCTACATTGTTTCTGATTTCTCATCCGTAAAAAAATATATTCTATGACATGTTATTCTCTTAATGGTCATAGTAGGACTGTCCGGCTCGGTACTGAATGTAATATAAAAAAAATGATTACACCGAATGAATCATACCAAGCACAAAGAAATCTGGCCTGCCATCGCAGTACCTCGTCGGGTCAGGACGATGTCGCGTCTGTGCGTCGGCACATTCAGGTACGGCCCCGACCGAGGAATGTGCCAACCTTTTTGCTTAACATGGTGAAACAGAAATCGAAGCTGGTTTATGTTATGGCAAAAGAGTAATTTTACAATCTTAATGTACATATTTATGTCGACCGTAAAGTACTGAAATAAAGAAAAATACAACATTATACGCACTAATTTATTTTATTTTCTTACAGACACTACAGAATGCTTACAAAAAAATATATACAACAATACACATTGTTTGCACTTTAGGTGAAATATCAGAATTTACAGAGGTACGCGACATCAATGTGTGCATTCTTTCGATAGTTCTGGATTATCTTTTTCAAAATGTTAAACTAACCTGAAAATAATCAATGTATAAATATTAAAAGAAACCCGTGTTTCCCTATCCGCCAAGTTTTCTCCACAACCAGCCACAACCACCCACCGGTGGTTATGGTGGTGGATAGCCCTTGGTGTCACATCGAAAATATACGAGTTTGGTGGGGGTGGCTGTGCGTGGGTTGGAGTGGGTGACGAAAATGTGTTTTCTAGCACATTGTTTTGTTATGGGAAGGCCGCAAATGCTTCAAATCGTTTCAAAATAGTCGCAACGACTGTGTCGGTGAGTCTAGAAGGTTTCGGATAAACCTGCTCTAGAAAGTTCTGGAAGGAGAAGGTTCTAGAAAATTCCCGAAAGTTCTATAAGGTTCTAAACTGAGTGGCGGAATGTATCGGTGTGTCTAGAAGGTTCCTGTACATTCAATAAATTTCTTGAAAGTTCTGGAAGGAGAATGTTCTAGAAGGTTCGCGAAAATTCTATGACGATCCAAATAGTGTACTAAAAATCTACGCGTGCGAAGCCGCGTGGGCACAGCTAGTTTATATTAAATATTAAAACTCATTTACGTTGATACAAGCCAAATAAAATAATTAAAGCATTTTCGACAAATTGAATGAATTTTTAATATTCTATATAAGTTACTATAGAGATGATTCAACGTTTTACAGAAAAATAAGTCATAAATATTGGAAAAAATGCAAATGTTGATATCGCTCATCTCTGTAACTGTCGACAGTTCACATAAACTGTAAAGAATATTTTCTATTCAAAATTGAATAAAGAGCGCGAAGTTTTATTATTATTAATAAACAATGAAATTAAAATAATAATTAATAAAAACTATTGCTGTCATAATTTTATTCTATTCTAGAAAACTCCAAGAGATATATGTGTACGAATATGTAAAAACGTTTAACTTTCTAAATAGGTTGAGTAGCTCATTAGAATAAATTTGTAATTCAAAAACGGCTAAAAATTATACTTTTTACTATCGACGAAATCGTGGGCGACATTATTAATGTCACGTTTTGATTCACGAACAATCACATCATTTATTAATTTGGACTTTTTAATTTGGTAAGATTGACTCATTCAACCGCGTCACGAATGCTGTGAAGATGAAATTATGATTCAGCACCACTGCCTCGATACGATTTCATTCACAAGAGAAAAAGTGAATGCCTCACTGGCGCTGGATGGGTTCGTGGAACGTGGAACCTCGAGTGTTTGGTGAATCACTGACCAGTGAATCAGTTCCAACGAGGATATTGCGCAAGCCGAGTGCAGCAAGCCGCGGAATTAAAGTGTTATATAAAATTAGATATTACATACAAGGGAATTCAGTCTAAAGGGTTATGGGCGTTATGCGATAGATGTTTAAGTGTCGTGCGAGTAATATGGATGATGCACCAGGAAGTTTAGTCACTCATATTCATATCGAGGTCTTGCACTCTATACTATCAAATGAAAAAGTACCTATTTATTATTACATATATGGGGTATAAAGCAAAGGCAGCAATATCCAAAAAAAATAAAAGTGTTTTGAATACAGTCACTAAGGATTACCAATTTAAAATGTACTGATTTCAAGATTTTATGTATCAATCTTTAGAAATTAAAAATCAATCAATAGAAATTCTCATGGAAAATTTTTCAAATCATGTAAATTCAGAATTAAATGACAAAAATCATGTCATTATACTATTCATAGATAATTCTAAAGCATTCGATACAATAAATCGGGAAACACTTATAACAATCTTGAGAAGCATTGGCATAGGTGGAAATTTAATTGAAGTCCTAGTGGATTACTTAACAAATAGAGAAATTTTAGTAAAAATTAAAGACACATTTAGTAATCCAAAATTTACGAATACTGGGGTGCCCCAGGGATCTATTCTTGGTCCACTACTGTATATTATTTATGTATCTACTATGTCTAAAATCTTTAAGTATGCTAAGCATTTTGTGTATGCTGATGATACTGCTCTTGTTATCTCCCACAAGGATGTAAGATGGGTGGAAAATTGTATGCAAGAAGATTATAATGCTTTACTTAAATGGTCTCATGATATGGGTTTAATTATTAATGCAAAAAAAACTAAAGTCATGCATGTAAGGTCACCTCATATAACTGTGACTAATCAAATAAATATTATTTCCCATAATTTTGATTGCTTGCATTCCGGAATTAATGCATCGTGTAATTGTGAAAAAATTGAATTAGTTAATGAATACGTATATCTTGGTATTACCATAGATACATTTTTCAAATGGGATATTCAGGTAAATAAGGTATGTAAGAGGTTGAGAACTGTATTGGGATGTATGCACAAGATTATATACTATGTTCCGATACAGACTATGAAAACTATATATCAATCTTTAGCGGAATCGGTAATAAGGTATGGAATAACTAGCTGGGGTCTAACTTGCAAAACTAATATTAGAAAAATTCAAAATATTCAAAATTCGGCTATAAAATTAATAAATAAAGAAAGTGATACTAAAGATATACAGGAACTCTTCAAGAAACAAGGCTCTATGCCAATTAATGCTATCTTGTGGTACAAACTAATTACACGATATCATGAAGATGGGACATATAAGCATAGATTGATTCATAAACATAGTACCAGATTTACGGTTAAAGAAGGACTACGAATACCGAAGGTCATAAATAAATATGGACAAAGAACATTAAAATATGTCATACCAAAAATATTAAATAAAATCCCATGTCGTGTCAAAATGGATATTTATAAAAAAGGGCAAAATACAGAATTAATGAATATGTTATTAAATAAAAGAGACTTATTTTGATTTTGGTAATATTTGTATTTTTTCTTGTATTGTATTGTTGATTTGTATTTGAGTTTATAAGATCTATTGTAATTAATTAATATGAATGTATTTCTGGTAAATACAATTTATTTATATATATGTATTGATGCACCTACAGACAAATATCAATGTGATGTTTTGTGGGTCTGAGATGTAAAAAAAAAAAAAATTAATAAATAAATAAAAAAATAAAAATAAAATAGTATTATTATAAAGTTTATGAAATGCGTATTCACATGGTGATAATTAAAAACCCCTACAAATATAAATGTAATTACTAGATATTCATAACAGATAAGTAACTCTGGCCGTTTTCTGCAGAATGCATTTTTGACATAATAAGATCCAGACAGTTGAAAAAACACTAATATTTCTAAAAATCCACACTTAAATCCACTTTACAGTTATTAGAAATTGGTATTTATATATTCTTTATATTTTTTGAAGTAAAGAACCTTCTAGGTTTTGTGTAGATTTGATTATTCCAATTTTAGACAAAAGTGCTTTTATCTCAGTTTGAGTTTTTGTGGCTGGCGCTTTTCTGCACAACTACGTTCAATTGATTTTGTTAATAAACAGGCTAGGATTTCAGCAGTACCGTGTTTCACTGGTCCCATTGGTATTCCATCATATCACGCGAAGTATTTTTTTTCAAATGACTACACCGATTAGTTTTCGCTGTCATACCAACTGTTTTTGACAGCCGACAGTCACTTTGCTTGCGGATATCATGGTTGTTAGTTGCGCGATGTCATTTAGTGTCGAGAATCGAAATTTATTACAAGAATCGCGATGCAAATAAGTACACTTATTTTGTTTCAGGTGTATCGTCGTTCTTGAAATTGAAAAAAAATATTATTTAATGATTTATCAATAGTAATACATTACTTTTATATTATAACCTTAATGTCATTGGCATTCTAAACCTAAAATTTACCGGTGTCCATAACTGGATATTATTCAAGCACGTACACCCAATCATGGACAGTGTCCATGAAGTGAACTTCATTATTTTTATTTTTTCTCATGTATCTATTGTATATATAGATATATTAGAACAGACGTCTAGTATATCATCATGTTTCTCTAGAAATTCCTGTCCTTTCACTTTTTTTTTCTTTCTGGTTGGCTTTAAAAGAAGCATTTCGTTAATAATGAATACTTTTGTTTTTTACTTGATTATTCATATTTCCATAACTAGCTGTTCATAATTGGAGGTCCTATACTGGAGTATTTACTGTCCATTGATGGCTGTTCATAATTGATAATGTCCACAGTTGGGGGTCCAACAGTCGATTACTACTGTCCGTTGATGGTGTCTGAGTAGGAGTGTTATTTTGTTATTATATTTTATTGGACTGAGTATTAAACTGAAATTAAACATTGAATACAGATTGAGAAAATGACTTTTTATTTACCTCCAAAATCCAAAGAATGTACATTGAAAAATGAACAAATTACAAAGCAAAAACAAAAAAGTTTCGCTTATACAGTAGCCGGCAAACATCTTGAAATTCTGCGGCGTAGTGGGGGGACGTTTGCGCATCTACCTTTCCACCAACGAGACCCAAATTTCGTCTTCTGCGCATTCCCCCACTTAGCCAAAGAATTTCATGAAGTTTGCCGGCAACTGTACTATCCATGATTGGTGACTACCTTATATCCTCATGATAAAACAATATTTCGCATAGCACGCTAAATTACTAATATTAAAAGAATTTTTTTAAATGTAAAAAAACATAATTATACCAACTATAACTAGAGAATCTACGTATTACGTAGTTGGAGTAACAATTAAAATATAAATACATATTGTTATTTTCAGTATCGGTTGGATTGCCATCGACAATTTTACATTTTAAAAATTCCTTCTTTATTTAGTCGATTCATATTTATTTTATATTTACGATTTCATATATAATTCATAGAAAAGTTTTCAAAATAAATTATTATAAATTGTCAAGACATTCCTACTTTTCTCGAAAAATACTAAGTATGGTATGCAATTTTAATATGATGTTACACATATTACTTTGTGTGTTTAATCACAATCACTTTTAAAATTACGTGGATATTGCTCCACTATTTTGTACTTTGTTCTCCCTCCCCCGTGGTTTTTGCTTTAACCCCTCCGCGTGCAAAGTAGTTCTTTTCCTATTACTTCCATAAGATATTTTGTGTTCTTATACAAAAATATTTCCAATTTATCGAATATAAAATTTCCAAGACGTTTTCATAATTAATAAGAAAGAAGTACAATTATAAAAAATATATAAAACAATGATTTTTAAATATATTTTCTTATAATTCATCGGATAAATAAGAAGACAACAAACGAGATAATTATATATATAATTATGTACAGAGAAGGCGTCGCCGCCGGTTACTTTTGCGAAAAAAGGTACCACTCCTCACCCCCAAACCACCTCATTTTAGAGTGCTCTATAAATATTAATAAACTAGCTGTGCCCGCGCGTCTTCGCACGCGTAGATTTTTAGTACACTGCTTGGATCATCATAGAACTTTCGCGAACCTTCTAGAACATTCTCCTTCCAGAACTTTCAAGAAATTTATCGAATGTACAGGAACCTTCTAGACACATTCCGCCACTCAGTTTAGAACCTTATAAAACTTTCGGGAATTTTCTAGAACCTTCTCCTTCCAGAACTTTCTAGAACAGGTTTTACGGAACTTTCTAGACTCACCGACACAGTCGTCGTGCCTATTTTGAAACAATCTGAAGCATTTTCGGCCTTCCCATAACAAAATAATGTGCTAGAAAGCACATTTTCCTCACCCACTCCCACCCACGCACAGCCACCCCCACCAAACTCCACAACCAGCCACAACCACCGATAGATGGTTGTAGCTGGTTGTGGAGAAAACTTGGCGGATAGGGAAACACGGGTTTTTTTATATATATATATATATTATTATATTATATATTATATAGATTATATATATATAGATATAATATCTATAAATATATATATATATATATATATATATTATATCTTGCTAATGTCCAAACTTAAAAAAAAAAACTGTACAGGTAGTTGCTTTAGAACAGACATTGTCTAGTGAAGCAACTACCTTCATTCATATATATAAATAAATTTTAAAGAAATAAATAAAAATAAAATTGTATGAAATGTCAACAGTTACGGAGATAAGCGACATCAAAGTGCGATTTTTTTTCAATATTTCTGTAAAACATTGGACTATTAATTACTGCAGTACCTTATATTGAATATTGTTAATTCATTTGAAATTGAAAAATACTTTTTTTTTTAAAACACAAAGAAATATGTATTCATCTTCGATGTATACTCTAGCATCTTTATAAACGTTGATTCATCCAGCTGCGTCATTTTTTCCGCACTAATAAACGGATTAACACCTGCAAAAATTACAATTATTATAGTTACCTGAATTAACACGCAAGTTTTATAAAATTCAAAAAAAATCATAGAAAAGTTTTCAAAATAAATTATTACAAATTGTCAAGACATCCCTACTTTTCTCGTTCATAATATATATATAATATATATATTATATATATTATATTATATATATATTATATATATATATATAGATAGATAATGATATATATATATATATATATATATCAGAGATATATAATATATATATATATACTATATATGTATATATTGATTAGATTACGTACCAATTTATTTATTATTTAATTGAAGATCAAACATAATAATATCGTTGTCTATCCATCTGTCCGTCCCCGTAACTTCGCGTAACGTCCGTAATTGTGTTCGAATTCACGGCTAAAAAAAAACAAATTAAACGGCCGGAGATGTTGCTCGAACCCCGGGCCGGTGAATCCCAATCGGCCGCTCGACGCGCGTTGCCATCGCCGCCTCTCCGCGGAGCTTTGCAAAGACGCGAACCAATGTTTCGTTATTTTTGACGGGTTACATACAGCTGGTATTTATTGCGATAAATGAATGTTGCGCGACTCGGCTGTCCCCTCTAGGCGCGCAGCTCGGCGCGGCCGCTCAGGGCGCTCAGGGCGGTCAGGGCGCTCAGTGCTGCTGGAGCCGGCCGAGATGAGGTACTCGCCGCTGCTGCTGCCGGCCTCGGAGGACCAGCGCGAGGAGCTGGCGCTGCTGCCCGAGCTGCGGGCCTGGTACGAGGCGCAGCCCCACCTGCCGCAGCCGCCCGGTCAGTACACACTTCATTTATAGAATAACCAAAAATATTTCTGACGATTTTTCATATCTCATTCACATTTTTTTATTTTATTTAATTTAATATAATAACTAATAACCTCGCGGGACCACATTCGCGCCTTGATTACGAGTCGAAAATTCTCGAGCTATTATGACCTAATATCAATAGTTATGGAGATATCGACTGCCCCAACGAACGAGGCAGTAACTCAAATAAATCGATTTTTCAGGGGGACACTTTTAAGTTTCGAACCGGATTTCTAATTCTTTTCTTAATCTCCTCAATTTTTTTTTTGTGTGTGTAGGTAAAATTTAAGACGATCTTACTAGTAATTGAGATATTTTATTATAATTTACATTCCTACGTACTTCGTTATTACATGGAAGAAAAATGGTTAACTGATTTACTAGTTTTGTAAAATTCATATTTTTATCTATTAAATATTGCATTTGAGATACTGCTGTTTTTTCTGTAGGTAGGCAATCATGGCCTAAACCTAAAAATGGTACTAACTTAAATACCTAAAATATTGAGTTACTGCCTCGTTCGTTGACGCAGTCGATATGCGATATCAAATTTTGCATTTTTTTTTCAATATTTCTGTCAATTTTTTTGTAAAACGTTCGACTGTCGTTACAGTAACTTATATCGAATATGAAAAATTCATTCCTTTTAATACGAGTCAAATAAAATAATAAAAACCTTCCAATCCCAATTGGAAAGTTTTCGAGGTTTTATAAAATATTTTTCGGGTTAAAAAGATGTGATTTACTCGAGCTTAAAGAGGCGTTTATCCTGACAAATCGATTAACACGAACATTATTCTGATCCTAACATAACGCCGTGTGATTTTCTTTTAACAAAAAATGTTCAACAGGGTAGTTTTCCGCGTCATAGAAGAACAAAATAATAAACTGGCCACCGCGTCGTCACTAAATTGTTCGGTAACTTTTTGACCCCTATCTACTGACCAGGACGATATCTGAAAATAAACAACGGACACCATGACGCGCTCCTACCTTTGCGGATTTAAACATTACCCAAATTACATATTGACCACGTCGATATCAAATGGATTACCGTTCATATCTTTACTAGGTACCTAACTTTCTACTGACTAGGACGGCGTCGTTCATTTTTTTAGTTATTTAGATCCCCACAGTTTCGTGTTAATGTTTTTTAACATCTTTAAAAAAGATTAACACGAATTACCACTATCTTGTTCGTATTATATTGTTGTATTCAGTATTGTGGACTGGAGGGAAATTTTACATTTGTTCCGCAAATAGCAAAGTTTGCGTGCGTAGGAGGCAGTTGTGGATATCGTAGATATTGAAAAAAAGTGGTCCTAAAAATGAAAGATGAAACGGATAGTGATTTAACCGGATACTGGATATCCGGCTGCCGAATGTTCGGCCCGTAGCCACGGATGTCGCGAATTTAGTTTCGAAATTCACGTGGGATGTCGTGAGTCATTTATTGTTATCATCCTTGTTATTGTTATATTTTTAATTTGTATGTATAATTTTAACTTGTATATTACAAGATAACTCCTCCAATCCTGTTCATCCTTTTTATAAATGACATTGCTGACATTTTTGATGATGTACACTTTCTGATATTTGCCGATGACTTGAAAATATTTAGATCAGTGAAAAGTATGTCTGATTCAGAGATGGGTCGTTCACTTTACTGAACGAACGAACGGTGCTGTTCACTTAAGTGAACTAGTCGTTCACTAGTTCAGTAGATGAAAAATAAATCATTCATTCAATTCTGCTAAAATTTTTGTAAATGTAATCTTTTAGGCAGCGAACAGTATGTTTTTTGTGAGCTGACCGAAATTTTTTCGAAGTAAGTAGTATGTTTTTCGACATATCGTCGCTGTATATATAATTAAGCCTACGTGCCGTCTTAGTACATTCTGAGATAAACGAAAGAAACTTTTTTTTAAAATAATTGCAGACTAGATTTATAAAAAATATTTTAAATAATTACCAGGCAGACTATCCAGATGAACGGCAATGTTTTTTTTAGTATATATCCATTATTTATATGAAATATTGACAAATTGATTCGTTCATCTCAGAATGTACTAAACGGCACATTGGCTTTATTAAATACAGGGTTATTTGTAAAACATTAATAACTTCGCAGGACTATATTCCTGCCTTGTTTGTGGGTCGAAAATTTCCAAGCTATTATGACCTAATATCAATAGTTAAGGAGATATGCGACATCAAAGTTTGCATTTTTTTTTCAATATTCCTGACTTATTTTTTGTAAAACGTTGGACTATCATTACAATAACTTATATCGAATATGAAAAATTCATTCTCTTTAATACAAGTCAAATAAAAAAATTAAATTGGAATTTTTTCAGGGTTTTTATCATTTTATTTAACTTGTATTGAATTTTTCGTAATCGATATGAGTTACTGTAACGATAGTTCAACGTTTTACAAAAAATAAGTCAAAAATATTGAAAAAAAAAGCAAACTTTGATGTCGCATATCTCCTTAACTATTGATGTTAGGTCATAATAGCTCGAACACTTTCGACTCATAATCAAGGCAGGAATATAGTCCTGCGAGGTTATTAATGTTTTACAAATAACCCTGTATACAGCGACGATATTTTTATAAGCGACCTTTTTTTTAGGTCATCAAATGTTACTTTGGGAAAAAATATCGGCATATGTTTTTGATTTTCCCGTTGACCTTTTTTTTAGGCCACCAAATGATATTTTAGGAAAAATTATTCGATATGTTCATTTATTTTTTCGGCGACCAGAGTTTTCTTGTTCATTCGATATATTTTGTCTGTCGACCTTTTTTTGATATTGTTCTTCAATAATCGATCTATTTTCCCCGGTGACCTTTTTTTGGTCTTTAGAAAACATATATCGAAAAAAAGATATCCGCTAATTGAACAGTTTACTTTACAAAAATCCAAATAAAAACAAAAATTCAAAGAACAACTGAACGATCTGGTGAACGAACTTTCCCTACATCTCTAGTCCGATTGTACGATACTACAAACTAATTTGGATTCCCTGTTCAAATGGTGTATTAGTTTTACAAAAAAAGTATCCTATTAAATTCACCTACGAAATTAAAAATCAAAGGCGTGTTATTATTTTTGTCAATGTTATACCAATAAAATGAAATTAACTTTTGGTAAAAAGATACTGATTTCTTATTTATTTATTTATTTTATTTATTTTCATTTATTGGTTTTCTTACAGCCATATAATTAATCAATCTTGAAAAAAACAATAATTGATGTACAGAGTTTTGGGCCAATTACAAGAAAACACATATATACAATCGATAAAAAATAAGAAAAAACATGTCCAATAGCGAGTTTGTGTGAGTGTGTGTATTTGTGTTTTTATTTATTTATTTATTTTGTTTTGGGAAAAATTAACAGCAAAACAATCTTAAAAATTTTCCAGTGAATTTAAAAATTTACTTTAACATGCATTAATAGCGAGTGGAGAGGGTGGAGGGGAATGTGGGACGGGAGTAGAAGGGAAGATATAATGTACAAATTAGTTTGGGTGCGGTAGTGTAGATATTGTTTGTTTTATGTTTCTTATTGTTGCGTTGAAAATGTCAATGTGGTGATAGTTTGTGTTAAATGAATTTGTGGATCTGTACAAAAAGGAGTTTTGTTTTGAGTTGGTCTTACAAAATTAATAATAATAAATTAATTTATCTGAATACGTATATTATAACCATAATAATATGCAATTTGTTCACTTGTCGCTGAACGTGCGTCAGGTGGTAACATTCCACGGCAGGTTGCACCACGGGCCGTGGTTGGCAGGACCGGTCCGGCTGACGCTGACGACACTACCAGACCCATAAACCCACTGAAAGAACTATTAATTACTTACCTGTCAGCGAAAATTCACGCGCGTAAACATTAACGTGCGAACACTTCAATTTTTTAACCGCTTTAAAACATCTAATCGTTGCTGATATCAAAATAAGATTAAATTCATATATCTACCGATTGTTTTCGTGTTTAATTTGTAGAAATCCATGTTTATTTTTTGTGAAATTTAAAATTAATCAAATTTTAATAAATGTAATTATCCAGTTCCTTATTTGTTTGTACCTAGGTATTAATTGGTTTGCGTAAAGTTTTGGAAGTGAAGCCTGGAGCTGGCAGAAGAGGAACGAAAGTAAATTGAATGCAGTGGAGATGAGGTCCCTTAGACGTATGTGTGGTAAATCCATGTATGATAGAGTAAAGAATGAAGATATTAGGAATGAATGTAAAGCTGATCGTAGCGTAATACGTAGAATAAAAATAGGGCCGCTCAGGTGGTTTGGGCATGTTGAGCGAATGAATGAGGAAAGAATGGTAAGAAAGATATATGATGCAAGTGTTGACGGCGCCAGAAAGAGAGGGCGACCACGGAAGACGTGG
>JADDOH010004137.1:0-44806 GCA_016648135.1 Agrypnia vestita
CCTAACCAAACCTAACCTAACCTAACCAAACCTAACCTAACCAAACCTAACCTAACCTAACCTAACCTAACCTAACCTAACCAAACCTAACCAAACCAAACCTAAACAAACCAAACCTAACCTTACTTAAATTTAAGTTTTTAATAAAATTAAACAACGAAACGTAACCTAAAATTAAGTTTTTAATAAAATTATACAACCAAACGTAACCTAACCTAAAAAAGGGGGTTATACAATTTGGCGGCTAATCGTAGGAATTCATCGGCTCGATCCACGTACAACTCTTTACACCTTTTTATAAACATGTAACGAGCCAAATTCCCGGGGAGATGGTACTTATGACTTATTCTGTAGTTGACTGAATAAAGTATTTATTGAATATTTCGTGAAAAACTTGTTTAATATAATTACTTGTTCAATTAAAACCGTATGTGTAATGCAGCATAATGTTTTCTTGCCTTTTAGTACTTACTTCACCACACAAGGTGAATCCATAGATAAAGTCAACAAATCAATCAATATTTTTCTGCTGTCTACGGCAAGGCGTCATTCATGTCATAGACAAAACATGCAACTGTCAGATTTGTAACGATGTGTGTGAACGAAATTATGACACTTTTAACTGTGATAATTTTTTAATAATCTTTTGCGCCGCATATAAATATCATTTTTGAAATCAGAACACTCGATTTTACGTGTTACAAAACATGCAACTGTCAGATTTGTAACGATTTGTGTGAACGAAAACTTTTAACTTTATGAAACTTTGAACTGTGATAACTTTTTAAATAAATTTTTGCGCCGCATATAAATATCATTTTTGAAATCGGAACACTCGACTTTACGTGTTACAAAAAAAAAAATTCCCAAAAATGCTGTTGGTATATCCAAATTTCCCAAAAAACTATTTGCACTCGAACTGTCACTACGGTGCAATTTTTGTAATTATTTCTCATTCCTGATTAGCTGTCACCCATGTATTTTTCAATACTCGTTCATGTATTCCACACACATTATATATTATTCTTTCTTTGCATACAATGTATTTATGTATTTTGTTGTATCTTAAAAAAAATCCCAAAAATGCTGTTGGTAATATCCAGTTCAGCCGCGAGCATTTCATACGATCCAAATAAATTAATATTGAATAGACTCCTTACCGGCGCGCTGGTCGGCCTTCCTGGAGTACTCCGAGCACTCCTGCTTGATGTCAGGATGTGATATCTCTATCTCGGTGTAGGGCGCTCCACCGCCTGCTCCTTCATCGCCGCTCCCGGCTGCAGACCCTGGCTCGGCCTTGACGGCAAGAACATCTTGGACGGCGCGGTTCATGGTTCTAGTTTCTTCCAGGGAGGATGACACGCGTTCAGCAAATGACAAGTGTAGAATGACTCACGTCCATAAACACTAGGAGGGCATAGACAAATTATCTAATAAATTATGCAATAGGTAGGACTTTAAATTATTTGAGTTTTTTCGTTATCTCCATTTCAATAATACTTACCAATTCAATAATATAAACCACACGTGTGTTTTTGATCTCACATTTTTCTCTTAACACATTTATACAAATTATGAAATAAAACTAAAAACATAAATCAAGAAAGCCACAATATTGTCTTAATTACGTTTTGCATTGAAATTACTTTGTAAAATTGAACTAATTTGTATAATCCTTTAACTTATTTCTGCAAAGTCATTTCATTGTTTTGAGTGAAATATGCAGAGTTGTTTTTTAAATACATATATATAGCAAGGAATAATTTGATGAGTCAGAAAATACAACAAAATGCGACTATTTTTTAATTTTTGTAAAAATGACAAATCACATGACTAATTATTTTAAAAATTTGGCAAGAAACAATTTGATAAAAATAACAAAGTCTTTAAGAGATATTTCATAAATAAACGAAACTACAAAATTTTATTTCTGCCCTTCTGAAAACCCTTATTACTCCCTTTCTTTCAATTTGTAGGGTCTGCTTGCTTGTCTGTCGAAGAAACATTGGATCTATTTTTAACCCTTTTCCCGTGATCCAATCGAGCTGAAACTTTGCAGGCAGACTCGTGGCGACGATAAAAATGATTTAACAAATTATCGTTTAAAAAAATTAATAACTATAATATAATTTTTCGAAAAATTTTATTTCTCCCTTTCGTAGCTTCGTCCGACTCAAGCCCAACGCGTGGGGTAAGCGCCAAAAGTGTTTCAACTAGTAAATGAGAAAGGGAGTGTAATAACTTGGTTTTTATGGATAAGTTTTTATTTTTTAACTTTTTTTTTGCTCATACATTTATTTGTTTACAATTGATGTTATAATCTTCCGGTAGCCAAAAGTAAAAAATAAAAAATCGAGGGCGTGAACCAAAACATTTTTTAAAAATTCTTTATTGAAAATAAAATAGAAAAAAAACATTTTACAGTGATTTTATATATTACGTTTTTTAAACATTTTTATCTGTCCCCAGAGAAGTTAGAACTTGTGTTTGGGGACACGAGTACACGATGCATAACAACCATTGATTATAATGTATGTAAGAAAAAATACATTTTTAAAGTAAATCAATGAGTGAAAAGAGGCATGTAAAGGTAAGTATAAAGTAAACAATATAATATAACGAATAAATGTGTAACATAGGACGATCACATAAATATAAATATCTTATTTATTTAACAATATTTGTTTAAAGGAATATGTTTTTTTAAGAACTATAATTGCAATGAAATAATACAAAGGTAAAGTATACCATCGGGCATGTTAAACATAATTTTAAGGGTGAGTGTTAGAGCATGAATGATAAGTATAAGCCAATAAATGGATTAATGTGTAGAGTTATTATCATTAAATAAATATTAGTGAATCAAGTAGATTTAAAAAATTATTTTCAGAGTACCTAAAGTTATTTTTAAATTTTAACTATGTTTTGTTTTGATTGTGTATTATTATATTTGTTTTATGTATGTCTTGAATTTTGTATATTGATTTTCAGTTCTGATATTCATTGGTGAATTATTGAAAAATTAAATACCTAGATAAGGGTAATGGTGTTGCGTGGTTGTTTTATTGTACTTGTGAATGTTTAAACATCCTATTCTTTGAGCTCTTTGGCTATGAATATGAGATTATGAATTTGCGGTTTATTCATATTATGTTAAATGAATGTCTCTTTATGTATTTGTATTATTGAAGCGTTTGTGTATAATCTGTCTAATTTTGGAAGATTAATTTCATTGAAAAGTAGATCTGAAGGGAAGGTTCTAGATTTTTAAAATATTACTATGATAATAAAGTTTTAAGTTAACAGAGTGTTAGTTACATTTGTATAAACCACTACCAGATTTTAGATCTACCGGTTTCGAGACGTATCTGTCTCTTCATCAGGACCAACACTTCACTATTACGTTCATAACACTATACACCAAAACATCATCACATGCGTGTTGTGATAAATATTGGTGAAAGGTTAACAATACTATGGTTGTGGTTTATAGTGTTGTGAACGTAGTGGTGTAGTGTTGGTCCTGACGAAGAGACGGGTACTCTCGAAACTGGTAGGCCTAAAATCTGGTAGGGGTTTATACAAATTTAACAAACACTGTTATAATGTCTAATCACAAAGTTAATGCTTAAAATTATTTATATAATAACAATATTTGAGCTATTTTAAGAGCTTGTAAATTACTTTTATAAGCCCCCCCAATGTACTATTCCATATTATTATACGGATTGTATAAAAGCATCGTATAATGTTCTAAGTGATTAATTTTTCAATATGTTGCGTAGACTTATCATTTTCCATACTCTATTCACAATCATGTTTATATGATTCTTTCATTTCAATTGCTGGTCTATAAAAACAACCCAAGTACTTAACAGAATTCATCAATTTGTCACAGTTCATAGAGCAACAGTTTTCACTGTGGCAGTTAGGACTATGTATTTTTCAAACTATATCGTTTGGAATATTGGGTAGGTTTAATGAGAAAGGGATGTATACCTGCTGTTTTTTCAGCATTTAGGGATAAAAAATTACAGTCGAAATTTTGTCTTGAAATCGATTTATAATTATCTTTTCCCATGAACCATTAGTTATCACAATAGCAGTATCATCGGCAAAAGTTTTCCAGAAATAATGAATAGCATTGGTCCTTTTGCGTATTAATGAAGTATAATGTTTTATGTTTTTAATTTAATTTTTATTCAATGTTAACAAAATTTGTTGTTATTTTATGGGAAACCGTAGTATTTCGAAGTCTCATCATTCTCAAGCGCCCGGCCGACGAAAGCTGTGAGAGCAGAATGACGTAAATGGATATTCCGCGATCGGTACACACCGCGCACGTGGGTGCCCTGAGCCGCGAACGTGTGTGGCGGAGGTAACGGTCCAATATTAAATATTTATTTAAAATGCACACAACTAGAAGAGGTAGGTATGGAATTATTGGGATTATTTAAAATATGTATGTACATACAAGTACAAATGGGATAAAAAAATTAAATACATTTTACATTTATTTAAAAAAAAAATGCTACATTAATCTGCTATAATGTGATCACAGTTCCATTAGTTGCATCGCAAATAAGATTAACCGTAACACATCTCGCAACAAAGAAATATTTTTCATCTTCATTAAGTTCATTAAGTCTTCAGTCATCTGGGTTCAGGTTTTCAAATTCTAAAACATACTCAGAATTACTATCATTATCCTCTTTCAGTGACTCTAATTGTTGGTTTGTCTCTCGACTACGCCCCAAACAAAGTGGTCCAGGGGGTTTAGATCGGGACTGTCAGAGGCCAAAAGTCCTTCAACCAAAACATGTCAACGTTGTGAGAGATTTTGAACTAAATGGCTCGTATGGGTCCATCTTGTTGATAATTATATGATCACTATCAAACAACTTTAAAAAAAAACTTCTAGATTAGTACATAAAATTATGTGGCGCGCATCGGCAACGGTAAATGGAGGTAAGACGAGACTGAAACACTATGCATGGATAAATAATCCTAGAATAGCGAAAAGATCTAAGATGCGCCTGAACCACGTACACGTATCACGTCTGTCGATGCCTAGTAAGGGAAGTTACCTTCGGGATCGAACCTCTCTATCTATAGACTCAAAAGATACTTTCACCAGATATCACTGATTAGCCGATATATAATTTTTCTTTCTTTTCAGTGTTTCACTTGGTGTCACTCCGCTGACTACGTTGGTTACAATTATTGTAGTGGTGTAACTGATTGTGTGCCGTGTGCCTGGTTGCTTGGGTATATATGACATATGGCGCAGGTTATAATTAAAAATTCATAACAAAAGTGACAAAAACCTTACAAAAGATATTTTTAATATTTTTGCAAGGTTTTAATTATTTTATTTGATTTGTATCAAATCGAGTGAATTTTGAATACTCCATATGTTACTTTACTGTGATAGTAATACATTTTACAGAAAATAACTAGTATTTCTATCAAACAATTTAACTCTAAATGATATAACATAAACGCTCGACGCAGTTTTATTTATACTACCGTGATTTCTTTGTTTGTTTGTATGTTACTTTTTGTATATGAATACTATAATAATATATAATACTATGAATTTGTGTAGCCAGGCTGGCCAGAAAGACAAAAATGGACACAATTATTGTACCAAGCTTGGCAAGCCTGGCACTATTATTCATCATCGGTGGTCCTTAGGGACATGTTTTTAGTTGAATATAATAAAAATGAATATGATATGTGAAATAAGTATGAAAACACTAAGAAAAAGGTTATGAAACCTATCGAATTGATTTTTTGATTGCGGGACCACTGCTCATAGAGCTGCGACTCGAATTATGAGATGTGATCTCGCCGACAGACAGAGGTTGGCGAAGTTGGTTCCCGAAATGCCGACCTCTGACTGGTTGCCGCAAATGCACCTGGGTGTGCGGGCCCTGATGAACTTTTTGAATAAATTGCGTGACAAATAATTTTTAATAAAGCACTTTTAACGATGGTGGTGTATTACTGATTGCTCTTTATGTCAAGTTTCATGACATCATCAGGGGTGTAGATAAGTATTCTACTTTATTAGAGATCTTAATAATTAATCACTCTTTGCAAAAAATCACTAAATTTCTACCAAAATGAGAGTCTTCCAGGGTGCTGTAACCACTTAACTCTTGTTTGTTGGTGATTTTCATTAAATGTTACCTTAGGCTTACGTGTGACAAAACAGTATATTTATTGTTGGAGTGATATTAAGAAATCTTCTATGATGCCAGATACATTTGATTATTTTAATGTTCCAGATTCTGAAACGTTGAAAGAATTTGAAATATTGGATATTCAATTGCTTTCTGGAACCAAATCTTATAAAGGTATGTGTAATCTGTCCATTGTTTGGAGAATCTATATTGGGAAGTATTAAATAATATTGTTTTGTAAAGCTTAATATCCCTAGTAAGAAATAATTTTTGTCTATTGTGATTACCTAAAGAAAGAAATCTATAAATACCTACTACTAGTAAAATAATATGAAAACATAGTAGTGACAGCACATACACCATGTTATTATAATTTTAAATGAATTATTTACTATCATGTTAGTATTGTTATTTTACAATAATTGTTATGTATAACAAGTTACATATTATGAATCAGAACCAAAATGTCACTGCACAAATACAAACTTTTGATAAGTTTTTTTGGCGTATCACATGAATTCATTTTGCTAAAAAAATCTGATATTTGAAGAGGTTTCACAATCAGTTAATAGGTAAAAATAATCTACAACTATGTATTTTCCTTGAAGCAATTTGAACATGATCCTGAAAATATTCATTTGGTCAACTTCTTTAATATCTTGTACCTTTAAATTTTCAGATAAGACACAACAACATATAACAAAAAAATGAATACCAAGCGCCTACCAATAGTAACACCAAATGAAAAACATATGCCCAAGAAACGCACACTTAGCGAGAAGATGTGTGGAAATGGACACTAGAATGCCTTGGATGCGAGGTGTTTTGGATTTTTATCAAAATTATTTGTTCTGCCAAGCCGTAAAACCTGAAGAGGGATTATTAAAAAAGGTTTGCTTTAGCTCGAGTGTAAATATGCATATATGTATTCAAAAACTTGGGGAGAGATAAAGAAAACCAGTTTATGCAGACCACGTTAGTGTTTTTAGTTGTGGCGTTAAAAAAGTAATAGAATGAGTATTAGCTTGTCTAGAATTGGTAGCCACTGTGAGTGACCAAGGGTTGAACTATAAATATACTGCGTAAAGAAACACAAGACAAATATATTTGCCAGAATGTAGAGAATAGAATCGTAGGGTTTAAATTGTTTGATAGGAAATCGTCCCTCGTTATGATGCTCCACGCTTACTTTGGGGTATAAAGAACAATATGCTTTAAAATTAACAGTATTTATGAACGGCGCTCCTGAAGATCAACGCAGGCGGAAGCATTGCCAAGGAGTCTCCGGAGACAGCGGATTTTGTAATGCTTATGAATAATTTATCTGATAGCATAAAAGGAAACTGCGTCCAGCCTAAGTTAGTGAGTGAATATTGATGTGCAGTTACCGTGGAGACTATTCATGAGGCCTTTAGGAATGAAGCCATAAAAACTTTAAATACAATAATGTAACTTAATCCCTTTACTACATAAACGTCTGTCCCACCTTCTGTCTGTAATTGGGTCCGTGAGATTAAAGAAATAAAATACTTGCCAAACAAACTTTTCATGAAATATCATTTTGTATTTGTCTTACTGCGAAATATAAATAAAAACCCCTTAAACATTACTTTTCTACGATTCTTCGGTCTTCGATCTTCATGTGCTCCAAATACTTAAATGTTCCGACTGTCAATGTGTCTGATTATGTTAATAAAATTATTATTTTGGGTCTAAATCACATCTATGCATATAAGGCCGGCGCCACACTAGGCGCATCTTCCGTCGCATCTTTTCGGTCACGTCGAATCCGCAACCGAATTTGGCAGTCACATACAATATTTCGCAGCGGATTCAATCTGCAACAAACACACGTGCGGACTAACCGTCGAATGTGGCGCTTTGCATTTAAAAACATGAGACGCTACGTCACCGGTGAACCAAGCAGGCACAGAAGCGAGCGTTCCGCCAGCGGATCAACCGATGATCCGCGCCGTGTGTTCGATAAGCGCAAATTCTGTGCTATTCTGAAAATAGCAATATTGAGATGTCAGATCTTTATCCCAATCTTGACAGTTATGTATAACATTGTATCGACGCCAATTTCAATGTTTTAAGTTTGACGTGTTTGAAATTAATGAATTCAATCAATCAGAAAGCTCTAACGCGTAAACAAACCTTTAGTTATTCACAATTACGAAAAATGCGCTTTCTAATTGATTAAATTCATTAATTTCAAACCTGTCAAATAAAAAACGTCAAAAAAGGCGGCGTCACAATGTAATACAATAACTGTCAAGATACAGAAAATATTGCTTAGTTCAGAATACGGATGATTGTATGGAAATAAATGTAGCGGCTTTCCGCGACGTCAAAGAAGCGACGGACGTCTAATGTAGTGCTGACCTTAAGCTCAATGTCTGTCTGTTCCCTATACAAATATAAATTTTGTATAGGTACTCATTCTGGCGGATAACATGAGTAACATTTCCCCCCTACCACTTTACCCTTTCCACTCCATATGCAATATTTTCCATGCCAGTACAGATTGGTGTTTGACCGATCAGACCCATATTAACCCTAGAAAGCTAACCCCCGTCGAGTCGACGGGCATCGTTAAGAAAAATAGCGGTCTCTGTTTAACGGTGAATCCAAACGTTTTGTCTTAGCTAGCCAACTCGGTCACCAGTGAGGTCGCTGCGGTGGCACACGCATCGGGCAGATAAGTGTTATAGTTTTCAAGATACTTGGCCTTTGCCCGTCGTTTCGACGGATGGTTAGCTTTACCGTTAGTTTTTTTGTTTGAGTGTGCTTGTACATTTTTGACGTAAGTCGTGTTTATTATAGATTTCTACCATATCTTCATTATATAATGATGTAATATCGAAGTTAGTAAATCAAGAGTATAGTTTCAAAGACCAAGATGATGCGTTCACCAGTGAGATGGAAAACTTTGTACTGGTCTTGTCCAAAGTGACGAAAATTATGAGCCATCTTATTCCAAAGAAAGACAGATGAGTACACCTTGAGACTTATCCCGCAACTGTGGAATAAGTTCCTTCAAGAAACTCCAGATTCTCTTCCAGATTCCTCACAGATCAGCATCATTCAACTGCCCCAAGGGAATATACGAGGTAAAAAAACGATTTTTTTAGTCTACAACCGGGCTAAAAATGAATTCCACGCAAAGAATTTATGAAAACTACATTTTCGACGTGTGAAGCCTTGAATAAAGGCAAGATTAGTAAAAACAACAATGTCTACACATATGTCAAGGATAAAATCAGGAGCGTTCTTTCAGCGCAACTATAGATTAGTCAAGACCAGTAATCATCAGGCTAAGCTCTTTTTCAAGGATCGGAAAATGATGAAGAGTTATCAACTTCTTCGAAACAAGAAGATCATAAAATAAAAACATGCGAAAAGTGCCACTACAAGAAAAAGCGTATGACTAAAATTATTTGTGCCAAATGTAAGAGGTAGCGATATGTGGTGAAAATAAGATTGATTTTTGTATCACATGCGTAAAATATAAATAACTTTTATATTATAAATACTTTTTAATATAATCTTATGTGCCATAAAATGCCAAAACATAGAACGTTATATTATTTTTTCTAGTTGATTTTGCATGTTAAAGTTTATGGAAAAATATAGATCTTTTTTTTCATAAGTTTTAGAAAATTTACTGTATTTCTTAAATAAATAAGTAAAGTTTAATTAATAAGACGTATTTTTATCGAAAGACCTTTAAATTAACGATAATGTAAAATATCACGTACATAAAGTTTATATATTTTGCAAAAAAAGTACTTTTTCAAGTACCCGTCGTTTCGAAGGATGGTTAGCTTTAAAGGGGTACGCCCGAACGTTAGCTTTCTAGGGTTTAGATAACTTATTCTTTAGGACCCGGCGGGTAACAAAGGCGACATTTCACCCCTTGCCCCACCCCTCCCCTGATATATTTTCTGTACAAACCTACACCGCTTGACCGATCTGACTCAAATTTTGCACACTTATAATTAAGGACCCGGTGAATTACATAAGCGACATTTCCCCCCTCCCCTGATATATTTTCTGTACAAATCTGCACCGTTTGACTGATCTGACCCAAATTTTAAATACTTTTGATTAAGGACATAGGCGACATTTCGGACATGAGGTGGTGACTGCTCCGGAACTATCAAAGGAATGATGAGGAGACTCTTCGCAGACTGGAAGCCGATGACTTGAGATCTGAATCGAGAATCGGATGGACTTTTAAAGGCGCATCAGAATATTTTATAAGTTTGGCGCAGAAAGAAGGGAGGGTTGTCCCGCCTTCTCTCCGATTGGTCGACCACGAGAGTGCCAGTGTTGCCAGAATGTCAATTATCTTTATCCCCTACATCATTTCTCCAAAGACGTTTATACAATTTGTAAAATAAAACGAAAATATAAATTATGCACACAACAAACCGTTCGGCACTAGCTCTTCGATTACCTTGAGGGAACCAGAAGAAGGATTTGGATAAATTTTATGTATGTACATATATATAAAATGAATAACCTTTTTTGTTAATTAGATTTTTAGTTTAGATTAGTGAGGCGTCATCCAAGGGCGACTGTTGTTAATTTTGGACTGAGGTCTAAGAAGTGATACAGAATGAGTTTCTTTAGAACTTTTATTGTATGAAGAAGCATTAACAAAGACTCTACATAAACTAAAACAAACAGTTTTACAGAACATGTTGAGGAAAGCGAATAGTTTTTATTTGTTTATTTTTATTTATGTTAAAAATACATTTTTTGATTGAGCTGTACCTGTCTCACTAGAAATATCTGTGTTGAGACGGACATAGTTTACAATAGTGTGTAGATACAAAACAGAGTATGTACATATATAGTAACATAATTATTTGTTTTTAATGAAGTATTGTACATTAAAGTAAGATAATAAAAAATATATCATATGTGAGGTTATAGTGTATTTGAGTAAGTTTGCCTATTTTATATCCCTCCTTGTTTCGGAACCACTGTTTTATTTTGTATTTTATGTTAGGGTTATAAATTCAACAATCTGTAAAATTGGAAAATTCATTAAGTTCAAATAAATCATCAAAATTTGGTATACCGCAAGGTACTGTACTATTTATTATGTATGTAAATGATATGTTAAATTTACCTATCGACAGTCAGATTTTATCATATGCTGATGATACAGCTATTGTTTTTGACTGCAGTAATTGGAATGATGTTATAGCTGCAGCAAATCGGAGTATAAATATTGTAAAACAATGGTTCGATGAAAACTTATTATCACTAAATACAGAAAATGCTCACTATATTCCTTCCGCATTAAAAATGTGACGTCCCTCCCATTCTTCATTTCAATAAAACGTGTCATGTTGAGCTCTGACACGCTTCATATGAACACGCTGGATCAGAGATTACCTGAGAATTGAAAGATAAAAATAATTATAATGTTTCTCTTTTAACTCATTGTCTATACCAATGGTTCGCCAACTGCGGCTCTTCGGTCCCTCGAGTGCGGCTCGGCCACACATGTGCGCAACCGACACCCTGTTCACTCGGTCGGTTGGTCCCACAGTCATGGAATAAAAAGAGATATGCCTTGAATCATTTTTAGAACGGGATCCAATATCGCCTTTCAAACAAAACGTAAAAAAAAAAAAACATTTAGGAACGAAATATCGATAGTCGGTATTAAATATACTAGCGTCACATCACTAGCGTTGATCGCGACCATATATTATGTAGTACTCCTATATTGCTAGCAGGGTCTGGAAATAGGCGAAATCACTACAGCGCAGAAATATATGTTTGTCTCACCCATATCGATGTCACTTCGAGTCTTATGCGCATGTACGAGAATTAGAACCATTTTATATTAATTTTATATTTCAAAATATAAAACATTTTTTCTTCATCCTACTGCACAATAAAAGGGTACCAGTGTGAAATAAGTGAGAAGTAGGGTAATTTGTAATTTTGTTTTAATTTTTTTAATCATTATTTTTATGGCGCAGATTATCCTGTCAATTTTTTTCACATCCACTATTGGTAACCGGGAGTTTTCTGTATTTCCCGATAGTGGAGAATTGTAAATAGACAATTTTTGTAATATATTTCTTCTGTACGTGTGCAAGATAATTTAACTGTTATTTTAATTGTGTGCTAGATATCAAAATAATATTAATGACTGATACCTCATAAGTATTCATTTTATCGCGCTCCGGAATGTGATAATGATATATTACAAATAATCTTGATGATACTACTTATTTGTTCTGCGTGTTTAACTTCTAAAGTTTTGATCACTTTAATGATTCGACCCATTTGGGTAGGAATATATTGCAGTCCTTAATTGTAATTATAATCCATTGAATCTTTCCTTTGGAATAAAGGTATTGAAAATAATCTAAAGCCTAACAAAATATATAATTTAAATCAAAGTATTATATCACTAATAAATAATGTTGTTAACGTTAACCCTAGATAATGAAACATTCTATGTATTGACAATTTTATGGCGTATAAGATTATATACCTACTTAAATAGAGCAGGGTTGATGGGCCGGTTTTGGCCACTTTGACATTTAAAAGTGTATAAATATGACAGTGAAAAAATATTTGCTGTTTTATTTATGCCGATGGATTCTTTAAACTGTGTTTTGTTTTGATAAATTACAGCTGTACAGCCATTTTCTTTCTTTCAGTATTGGTTAAAGTTCTTGGTGACATTCGTTAAAAATCATTCAAGTCTTAGCAAAAACATAAGTGGTTAAAAAGAAATTTGAAAATACCTTTTTAATCATGAATCAATTTAGCCTATTGAATGAAAATCCTAGGAACATTTTTTTAAGGTTATCTTACTTCTGTTCTAGTTTTGTCCATGGACATGGCCAGAACTGGCTCACACAGTGTGGTAATTTTGGCCACCTTTTTTGAAATCATAATTAATTAAGTATTTACAATGACATTCGATTATAAAAACCATGGCCATAATAGGTACCCTCAATGAGACTCAGTTGTCCTTTGATACATCAACCATTGATTTAAATTTAACTTCTACAGTGGATCCAATAAGTAATGTTTAGCGCGAAGTATAAATTCAAGAAAACCCATTCCAAAAGAAATTCATTCGCAAATGATGTTCAGAATGAATTGTCCACTCAAGCAAAATTTCTGCTGACTCTACTTCACAAATTATTTTTATTACAACCGTCAAGGCCATATATTTAGTTAATAACAGTGCAGTCTGGCCAAAGAAAAAAGTAGTAATACTATTTTTTTAATTTTTTTTATTTTATTTTGGGGAAAATTAATAGCAAATGAACATCTTAACAAATATAAAATAATCGTTCATAAAATTATGCCAATTACAAATTTTCCAATGAATATGGTAATTAAATTTAATTTAATTTAATTTAACAGCGACTGGAAAGGGTGGAGGGGAATGTGGGACGGGATTAGAAGGGAAGATATATTGTACGAATTAGTTTGGGTGCGGTTGTGTAGATATTGTTTGTTTTATCTTTCTTATCGTTGAGTTGAAAATGTCAATGTGGTGATAGTTTGTGTTAAATGAATTTGTGGATCTGTACATAAAGGAGCCTTGTTTTGAGTTGATCTTACATAAGGGGGGCTGAAAAGTAAATGAGTGTCTGTTACTGCGAGTTGAGATGTGGTAAGATATTCGTTGAAGAAGTTCCGGACTATCCACTAGATTTTGTGATATTTTGAATAACATCACCGCGTCAGCTATGTTTCTTCGAGAAGTTAGAGTTTGCATATTAAAAAATTTCGGAGAGTCTTCGTAGCTTAAATGATATCTAATTGAACGGAGGTCTAGGTATCGTATGAAAGAGGGTATATTTCTTCTGGCAGAAATGGAAGACAAGAAAGAGAAAAACAATTAAGATAGAATGAAGAAAAAAGCTGACAATTCAAACAAAATAATGAAAAAAAACCTTTCTGGGGTATTCTGCTGTGTTTTTACGATCCTGTGTTGTTGTGAATGTTGGCATTGTGGTCTCACAACAACACAACAGCCCTGATGATAGAAGGATCATCAGGGTAAGTTGTTGTGAGACCTTCGGAAAATGAAGAAGTAGAAAGAAGTTCAAAAAAAGGAGATTATGGTATTCGTATATGTAATTTTTTATCTTGTATCTTTCTTTAATTAACTTTTTTTTTTGCCCAGATCTCGTACATATATATAGATAGTATATATATATAATATATATATATATATATATATATATATTATACTATATTATCTATATATATCTATCTATATATCTATATATATATATGATGTATTGATCAGATATCTTTATGCTATACATATATCTTTTGCACTTCTTTTTATTCTTATCTCTTGTCCTTTTTACTAAGTAGATTTGTCCTTTCCTATCCATTCCTTATTCTCCTTTTACCTCTAATTCTTTGACTCCCATAGTTTGTCCGTAACTTAAAACTTTCACTTTTTTTGTTTTTTATTCTATAACTTAAGTTATTGTTGCTTTATGTTAAAACACAACAGGTTAATTCTGTGGAAACTTGTAAGATGGTCTCTTTACTGTTCAATAATCATGTATAATCAATTTATATGTACTGTTAGTTTCCCATAACTAAATAAATAAATAAAAATTAGTAGAATTCAAAAGCAGTAAAAATATTGTACCCTGTTACGTTGGAAGACAATGATATCTGTTGTGAAATAAGTTATCTCAGAAATGGAAAGAAGAGTAATACATTTGTAATGCACAAATACCTAATCTGGAAACTGTTGCAGAAAATAGTATTAATATGATAAATACTATTACCTGCTTTCACAAAAGGGACCAATAGACAAAATTCTTTCTAAAAATGTTTTCAGGTTTTCACGGCCATTCAGAATTTTCTGTGTGTAGTTTTTTTGAGATATCCTGCCATGTATATCTGACCTCTCTGCCCGTCGTTTCAGATCCTATTGCAGGGTCCATCATTAGGGCTTAATTCCCACATTGAAGACTATTTTATGGATTTGAAGTTTGGGAGGTACGTTTAATATTTTAAAGTCCTACCTATCGAATTATTAATAAGATAATTTGTCGATGCCCAGTTAGTGTCTATGGTCAGAAGTCATTCGACAGTCGACTGTCGCCATTTGTTGAACACGATCCTGGAAGAAGCTATAACCATGAACCGAGCTGACCAAGATGTTCCTGCCATCAAGCCCGAGCCAGGGTCTGCAGCCGGGAGCGGCGATGAAGGAGCAGGCGGTGGAGCGCCCTACACGGAGATGGAGATATCGTATCCAGACATCAAGCAGGAGTGCTCGGAGTACTCCAGGAAGGCCGACCAGCGTATTGGTGAGGAATTTGTTCATTATTGATTTATTCTTAATAGTGTGAAATATTCGCACCTCATGTAACCGTTAAGATGGATGAGCTAAATTGTACTGTACGGTTTGAATCCAATAATTATCGAGGATTTTTTTGGTGATAACCGATTTGAACAATATAACATATAAGTAGCTTTAAGTATCAAAAAAGTTATTGGACTTTAGTTTCTAAATTTTGACCATACATATTATTGGTGGATTTGACGTTGAGATTGTACAGATTATTCATGATGATCATTAAATTAGGTGAAAAACATTTTGACATTTGAGACATTTTATCTATGGTTAATCAAGAGTTTATCCACACCATAAATTAAAGAAAAATCATGAAAGTCCATAATCTTTTTCATTCCATCATGCTAATTTTGCATACTTATTCTTGAGGACCTTATTCTTAACATATGCGGTGGATATCTCCTTTCCTCCAGTTACTCCACCCCATCCCCCTGATATAAATGTTTGGCCCACAATTTGGAATTAATACTATCAACTCAATTGTTAAATGGCAACCGACCCGCCGACACCACTCTCCCCCCTCTCCCGCTACCATTTAGGAAAGCAAAAGTTAATTATTTTTATGCAGTTATTATGTTACACAGTTGGTTATTTTTATCGAGGAGGCAAAGCTAGATTGATATAAATATTCAATGAATTTGTCTGCTTTTAAAAAGACTGTCACTGCACCTTAGTGTCCAAGATATTTCATGTTGCGCACTTGTGCTCACAAGACTTCTGTAATATTTTGTGTAACATTAAAAATTCTTTTTTTTTCAATTTTAACAGAACCTGACTTACCTTAGTTTACCTAAACTAACCTAAAAGTAGTCTTGAATTGATAAATTTTTCTTTTTTACCTTGGAGTACCGGAATATCTAAAAAAATCTCTCGACTCTAATGCTTGATGCTCGGTCATTCTCTCCACATGACCCAGCCACCGAAGTCTTCCCAGTTTTCATTAGTGCATCATTGCATCATTAGCAAATACATCATCAGCATATTTATACCTTATTACTCCCTTTCTTTTAACTCGTAGCGTCTGCTCGTCTGCCAAAAAAACTTTGGTTCGATTTTTAACCCATTTCCCGTGATCCAATCGAGCTGAAACCTTGCAGGCAGAGTCGTGGCGACAATAAAAATGATCGAACAAATTTTCGTGTAATTTTTTTAAATTTTATTGTAATTTTGGATTTTTCGGATTTTTTTCAAATTGGAAACCATACAAATGAGAAAGGAGCCCGACGCGTGGAGAAGGCACGAAACCTGTTTCAAATATCAAATGATAAAGAGAGTATAATAAAAACTTTTTTTTGTGGGTTATTTTTTTTTACTCTTAATTTTATTATAATAATTGTAGCTAAATTAAAAAATATTCAAAAATTTAAATCATTTGCTGGTAGTGAAATCTAATAATATAGTTAAAAATATGTAAAAATTAATCAAACATGTCTTAGAACCGAACTACAGGGTGACGCGAGAATTTTTTTTTCCCCAATTAAGAGCCACCACACACAGGTTATCAACGTTAGCAGGTATTATATAACGTGAATCGTGGAACTACCATTGAAAGATAAAAAAATTAAAACATTCAGCACGAGCTGATCTTGTATAGCACCGCCATGAGAGCTTATGTGGGGTGAATAATAGGGTAATTTACCTTTTTTTTTAAACTTTGGTTTGGAAAATACGTTTATTTAAAAAGATTTATTTTATGTGTATATTATTATTAAAAAACAATTTTGAAAATCACGATTTTAAACTGCTGCCTAAAGGCTTATTTTCGCAAGTGACGTTAGGCATGATTTTTTATGTCTTCTGACGTTTAACACGTAACAGCACATTCCCGTATTTAGACATTCATTCGTTTTTTACAAAATAAGTCGCCTTTTTTGTATAGTGCGTTCATAACGTCAGAGAAAAAGTTTTGTAAATAGTGCACGGTACCCAAATGTAGAAATTCATTCCTGAAAACTGAATCCAACATTAAAGGATTAATTTTCGGTGAGTTATCGGATTTTTCTTGTGAATATCCGTCCTTCATTATTTTAAATGTATTCTTAGATAGTTATTTTATTAAAATAGATCACAAACCCGGCAAATTCTATGTAAACACCATGAAAACACCAGTAAAAATAAAGCGAAGACGAAGAGTGACCATAGAAAATAAACAAATTACAGTGACAAACACCACAGATCACGTATGGTTTATCTATAATTCTTGCTATAGTCCGTCCAACTTATCTGGAGAATAAAGGAGGGCGTCCCAATCGTTGTGGTGCTGCCCATAGTCTAAAAATTATCTCATTTTTAGGGAATTTTTTGCAAATTCGTTTTTTCTTAAACAATTTATTAAGCAGTATACGACACGATAAAAAAACAAAAAATGTAAAGTAATGTACAAATAAATTTATCAAAATATACATTCGCAAAATACTCGTCACCAAATTGCGTTTTTCAAAATCAAAGAAAAATACAATTGTCAGAAAAAAAAACAAACAATTATTCTTTTAGGCCGGCGCCACATTACGCAGATATTCCGCTTTTTGTCTTTTATTATCGTCTTTTCCGTTGCGCCAAATCGGCAAAGCAAATAGATCGACCGATCATCCGCGTAGTGTGTTTAATAAGCGCATATTGTATGGAAAGAAATGTAGCGATGTTCCGCGACAGAAGAGACGCGGCGGAAGATCCGCGCAGAGTGGCGCCGGTTTTATTCGGTGTCTCATACCTAATGATCTGACCTCCATGTTTAACTCAGTAACACCTAAGGATATCGGTTTAGGATAAGGTTTATAGTCATCTTTCGTTCAAAGCATAGATATTTTGCGTTTTCCACCGATCAAACAACTCGCTTTCGTAAAAATCTATGCTTTAAATGAACTATTGCTATAAAGTAAGTTGATGCAACCAGTCTTTAATGTGTATAAATAAAAAAGTTTATTTTTGAAAAAAATATGTTTATACTAATGAACACGTTAGTTTCCCCTCCTGCATTGACAATTATGAAGCACTGACCTTTAGATACGGGTTTGAATACACCTTCAACATCTTCACTTTGCCAACATTTGTCTGCTGTTTGTGAGGTATGTATATATGTTTCATCTAGATGTATGACTGGCCGCCGATTCAAAGAAGTTTCATTCTTCCTTAATTCATACAAGAATTTTGCTCTCATGAAACATATTAATTATATCATTGAGTTCTATAAGCACCTTACGGTTACTTTTAGTCTTCCGAAAACGAAAACCTAGCTTATGCAGTAATTTACGTTATATCTCACGATATCCTTGAAAATTTATGTTTTCTTTCAATACCTTTTGCAGTTTACTTAATGTAGGTAACTCTTTCTTAAAAAGTATAAAAATCATGTACCTTTCGCCTGATGACTCCCAAATCAAAGTCATCAATATCAATTTTTCCACTTATCCTTTTTCTTTTTTTCCGGGTGTAGATATTTTAATGCCCATTTCCACGGCCGCTTTACCTTCTTTAACTATTTTGTAAATTGCCGATTCAGAAAACCTGAAGAAATTGTATAATAGTAAAATAAAAAACTAAGTATGGGAAAATCATTATAACTGCATGGCAGCACTAACCTGAAGTGGCGGCAATAAGTCTATGAACAAAATCAAACGGTATAATTGAGGCTTTCAGACGTTGTTCCTCTTCAAAAAACGTGTGCATTTTCAAGATTATTTCCCGAACACCGCTTTTAATGGTTTTTGGCATGGTGACAATCTAAAATTTTCTTAAAAAACTATCGAAACAGTCGTGAACCCCTCTGTAAACAAAGGCTGTCAAAGGTCTGTCAGCTGTAGATAATCCAATATGGCGTCGTTAGTTCCAAATTTGGCCATTCTTCAGATAAGTTAGACGGACTATAAGCAGCGTCACGACCGATCATATCGCGTTTTAATGGATTCGTATTTTTAAAGATTTTTTAAATAAAAATTATGAATGTAAAGATTATCCCACACCATCCATACTGAGTTACAAAATATAATATATTTTTCTGAATCTATTTCACATATTTTCATAGATATCTGTAAACTGTGAAATTACCCTATTACAAGTCCCAAGGAAACATTCATAAATGTGTCACATCGGAGGACTACCAGTCAGTAGAACATTTTTTAATTTATATAAAGAACATTGTAAGCTATGAAACTTCAATGGTCATATCATTGAAAGATTTGGCAGATACTTCGTGGTGCAACATTATAATTTAAAATATGTTTTACTTTACTTTGTAATACACACACAATATGAGCTATTAAATTACAACTATAGTTTCGAGAGGAGCAGTCTCTCTCATCATCAGGTATAGATAATAACTGATGATGAGAGGGACTGCTCCTCTCGAAACTATAGTTGTAATTTACCTTATGAAAATAAATATTACTGACGAATTCAAAAAAAAAAATTATAATTGTGTTCTATAACGCCACTCTGGGACAGGCGTAGCCTAGTAGAGTGGCATAATCCACAAATTTAACAAAAAAAAAAAAGTGTAATTTATCTTATATTTTATTGTTAAACTAGTATTAAGTACCTTTATTTGTAAACAAGGATTTTTTTGAAATAAATAAATAATAAATAAATTTAATAACTCATATTGTGTGTGTATTACAAAGTGAAGTCAAACATATATTAAATTCAATGGTCATCTTTAATGAACATTTTTAGATATATAAGTTTTTTATTGCATTGTTCTGTTTGTTCCCAAAATAAAATTTATACAACATAACTACCAATGTCTACATTTTACTGTCTGTTTAACTCTTGACTAAAATAAAATATAATGGAAACGACTTATCACTAAAATTCTCTATAGAAATAATGTGTTTTAGTGAAAAATTGAAAACAGTTTAAAATTATACTCAATTATACTAGCTTTAACCCGTCAAAATGACGTAATTTTATTTTATATTTCGACTGCTAGTTAAGGCTGTTTGAACAGCGCTATCAAAAGTGGGCTTGTTGGTCTTGTGGTTGGGACACTCGCCTCGTGATCCAAAGGTCGCGGGTTCGAACCTCATTCCAGACCAGCAAGGTGGTCCTGTTTGCATAGCACAAGCGTTCAGCTTATTTTGAGAATAGTAAGAATATTGCTGAGACGCGTATTCCGTTTTCGCATCTCTATTTACTTTTATAAAAAAATCTTGATAATGTTAGTGATGGACATTATTTAATAAAGAAATGTTTTTTGCTTCTTACGTCTTATTATTACATTATGTATACCTCATTAATATTTAAGCCATCTCGTAGCGTTAGTTACGGACATCGTGACGTATATAATTAAATTTTTTGTACCTCCTTTAATATTTCATCACTTAATCATTATTTGTGCACTTAATAACACTTCATCATTATTTGTGCCATGTGGTAGCGTTAGTGGCGGATATTGTTACGCACAGAATTATATATTTTGGTTAATTATTAATATCTATGACACGCAATGTAATAATGGATTCATTTTCGTTTAGAATTCAAAACATTTCAAAAAATCTATTTCTAAGTATTTTATTAAAAAGCACATACTTACCTTGTCAATGTTTTCATTTTATTTAATAACAATTTTGAAATCATATTAATTTTGAAAACGCAATGAGATCAGCTTTTGGATTGTTGTTACGGTTACGGATAGACATTATTACGAGGAATCGATGTAACTTTCTAGAATAAAAGATAATTTATGGAGTCTTTCATTTGCAAATGTTCTTTGTCCAATAATTTTCATCCCTTTAAGTATTATCGAGATTTCAGATTTTTAATAAGATAATTTGTCTATGCCCAGCTGGTGTCTATGGTCAGATGTCACTCGACAGTCGGCAGTCGCCATTTGTTAAACGCGTTTCAACGTCCCTGGAAGAAGCTATAACTATGAACCGAGCTGACCAAGATGTTCCTGCTATCAAGGCCGAGCCAGGGTCTGCAGCCGGGAGCTGCGATGAAGGAGCAGGCGGTGGAGCGCCCTACACGGAGATAGAGATATCGTATCCAGACATCAAGCAGGAGTGCTCGGAGTACTCCAGGAAGGCCGACCAGCGTATTGGTGAGGAATTCGTTCATTATTGATTTATTCTTAATAGTGTGAAATGTTCGCACCTGTTGTGACCGTTAAGATGAATGAGCTAAATTGTACTTTACGGTTTGAATCCAGTTCTTTTCGAGGTTTTTTTGGTGATAATTGAGTGTCCTGATTTCAACAATACAACATATTAGTAGCTTTAAGTATCAAAGGATTATTCTTATTTCAGTCTATAAATTTTGACCTTACATATTATCGGTAGATTTTACGTTAATATTGTACAGATTATTCATTATGATCATTAAATTATGTGAAAAACATTTTGACATTTGAGACATTTTATCTATGGTTAACATGAGTTTATTCAAACCATAAATTAAAGAGAAAACATGAAACTCCAGAGAGAAACTCCATCATCTTTTTCACTCCATCACGTGAATTTTGCATACTTATTCTTGAGGACCTTATTCTTAACATATGCGCTGCCAATGAATTTGTCTGCTTTTAAAAAGACTGTCACTGCACCTTAGTGTCCAAGATGTTTCATGTTGTGCACTTGTGCTCACAAGACTTCTGTAATATTAAAAATCACAAATTAACAGAATCTGACTAACCTTAGATTACCTAAACTAACCTAAAAGTAGTTTTGAATTGATTTATTTTTCTTATTTAACCTTGGAGTACCGGAATATCGAAAATAGGTTCGGGGACCGGAGCAGGGTACAAAGGGGACCCTGGTGAATAGGATAATTTTACAAGTTTTTTTTTTAAATAGAAAAATCTTAACTTTGGTTTAGAAAATACGTTTATAATATTTTTTTGGTAAAGCCCTTTATTAAGATTATTTTTTCATAGGCACTTACCATTTAAAATTCCCCGGTTTATATTATTCTATGTACGCTTATCATCAAAATTTCCCGATTTCTGTAATTGATTAACTGAATTATTTTATTAAAATCATAAATGAATTACTAAAGTGCCTCTATTTAGTTGTTACATACATTGTTAATCTCCACGGTACACTTTTGCCCTCATCATCACAGGTTTGAAATGTATCACTAACTAGCTGTTCGTACCCGACGTTGCACGGGTTAAGGGTTAAGTTGAAAATATATTTGTGGTGGAAAACAAATATTCCATTGTTTTGCAAAGCCTCTAATTAAAACAATGTTTCCATTTAATCAAGGCTGGGAGGATATGATGTCTAGGGACGAAATATGGTATATTTTTTCTGTCGGGAATATGTATGCAAAATTCGGGTCCAATCAGTGAAGCGGTGCAGGTTTGTATAAAAAATATATCTTTGGGAGGGGTTGGGTTGGAGGGGGAAGGGGAAGAGTCGCCTTTATTACCCGACTGTTCTTTTTGAGTTCAAATTGGCAAATTTTGACTCCGATGGGTCAAACGGTACAGATTTGCATCGAAAATATATAAGGAGGGGAAGGTATAGAAGAATAGGGGGGAAATGTCGACTATGATACCCGCCCGGATCCTAAAGAATAATTTTCCAAAAAATCTTAATATAGGGCTTTACCAAAAAGATTTTTTTAATTCGTTTATTAACATTAAAAAACGATTTTGAAAATCACTGTTTTAAACTCCCGCCAAAACGTTTATTTTCGCGAGTGACGTCATGTATAAAATTTTATGTCAATTTGACGTTTAACACGTAACAGCACATCCGCGTGTTTAGACGTTCATTCATTTTTTTACAAAACGAGCCGCCGTTTTTGTATAGTGCGTCCACAATGTCTGGGAAAAAGTTTTGAAAATATTGTATGATACCTAAATGTAGGAATTCATTCCTAAAAACTCCCTATAATGTTAGAGAAAAATGAAGCTAACATTAAGGCATCAATTTTTAGTAAGTTATTGGATTTTCCTTGCGAAAATCCGTGCTCCATTATTTTAAATGTGTTGTTAGATAGTTTATTTTATTAAAATAGGTCACAAACCCCGCAAAATCTATATAAATACCAAGCATATACGATTAAAAACAAAGCGAAGACTTATAGTGACCATAGAAAATAAACAAGTTACAGTGAAAAAAAAACATAGAATACATGCTTTATCTTTAATTCCTGCAAAGTGACGTCGTGTCGCGTTTTAATGGGATCGTATTTTTTAAGACTTTTATTACAAAAATTATCTATGAAAATACTATCCCACACCACCCATTCCGAGTTAAAAACTATAATTTATTTTTCTGAATCTATTTCATATATTTTCATAGATAAAATGTAAAATTACCGTATTATAATGTTTTTAAAATGTTCTATAAAACTTGTAATTACATTTCTCAAGATTCTACTAAATTTGTCGTCATTTTATAAAAAGCGTAGTATTTTGACATCTCATGACTCACAAGCGCCCGACTGACAGAAGCCGTGCAAACAGAATGAAGTAAGCTTATCGTATACAGTCCGTCCAACTTATCTGTAGAATGGAGGAGGGCGCCCCAATCTGTATAGTATTGTCCACAGTCGGAAAATTCCTAATTTTTGGGGAATTTATTCCAATCCGTTTTTTCTTAATCAAGTTATTAAAGTATACAACGCGAGATAAAAATATAAATTGCAAACTAACTCATATATAAATTTATAAAAATATATATGCCGAGAGTCGCAATATGGCGTTTATTTAAAAATCGAAGAAAAAAATCACAATTTTCAGCAGAAAAAAACTCAAACAATAATAATCCTCTAATTCGGCCTCTCATACCTAGGGGTTGTGGCATCCATGTTTGATCATTAATATACGTAAGGATAACAATTAGTCTATGCAAAAAAGAAACACAAAAGAATTTCCCGTTCCAGCCCTCCCATACATCAGCCGACTTACTGGTTAAATACTTAATAATTATTTTAATATTTTAGTTTCGCATTTATTTTTTTTCTTTTTATAAAATTCGATTTTATAATTTAACTTTTTTTCTTCTTTGGAACAATAATTATATATAAAAAGAACATCATTAGTTGTAAAAGCCACTAAAAGCTCTGGCCCTTTTAAACCTATGACTCTTTGATAATTTTAAACGTTATTTGAAATTAAAAAAAAACAATTCATAAATCAAATTATTTAATCACTTGTGCATTGTATTGTGCATTGTATGTACAATGTATACATTTTTCATTTATTGATTTTCTTACAGCCATATAATTAATAAATCTTGAAAAAACAATTATTGATGTACAGAGCCTTGGGCCAATTACAAGAAAACACATATACAGGGTGGAAAAAATCAGTGGGCCCCGAAGGGAAACTACTTTAAATCCTTACTTTTTTTTTTTTTACTTAAAGGAATTTTACTTAAAGGAAACATTCCTTTATTTTTAAAAATTAACAAAACTGCAATCAAGGATTTTTTTTAAATTCGCTTGCCTCACCCGGGAATCGAACCAGGTAAAAATTCAAAAAATAAACACTCGCTTTTTTATTCTACTAAACGATGGGATCAATGTTCAGGATAAAATCTCTCTTATATTTATTTTATTTTATCATCAATTCTAATACGAAGGACACGTATTACGTAACATTATTACCTAGCAGGACATTGATACTTGAACTATTTAAAATTACAAATTACATAGTCCAGAGGCTTCAGACCTGGACTTCTTGCAGGCCATCTAATCATCCCGTTTGCACCTATTCAGACATTGAAATTTTCTTTAAGGTAAGCCTTGAAAATTCTATTCTTGTGAGCATATTATTTCGTTCCTTTTCCTGTAGGTTTAATTCATTTTGTGAAAGATATAATATTTCAAATTTTTTTGCCTTATTCAAAAGTCCTTCTAATTGAAATTTTAAATAGTTCAAGTATCAATGTCTTGCTAGGTAATAATGTTACGTAATACGTGTTCTTTGTGTTAGAATTGATGATAAAATAAAATTTTTTTTAGAGAGATTTTATCCTGAATATTGATTATATCAATTAGTAGAATTAAATAGCGAGTGTTTATTTTTCTGTTTTTTTATATATATTAGTATTTTAGCTGGTTCGATTCCCGGTTCGGTTAAGTTTTTCAAAAAATCTGTGAATGCAGTTTTGTTTCTTTTTAAAAATAAAGAAATGTTTCCTTTAAGTAAAATAATCTATCTTAAGGATTTAAAATGGTTTCCCTTCAGGGCCCATTGATTTTTTCCACCCTGTATACAAGAATATTATACCAGGATCGATTAAAATATATCTCAATAAATAATATGTCAGTCAAATAGTGAGTTAGTGTGAGTGTGTGTATTTGTGTGTTTTTATGCCCGTGTGTGTATGCGTTGGAGTATATACAATGTATATGGATTATAATTTAAAAAAACTCAAACTACCGAAAATCAAGCATTTCGCAAAAATTTAAAGTTTCTGTACTTATTATTTATCTATTATCGATGGTTGCGTAACGTGAGCTAACCATAGATGAAACGTAGGTATCAAATGTCAACTTACATGGTGAAAATTTGAAAACTTAGTCTAATGTGTAACTGTATTAAATACTTAAAACTAAACGATGTTAGTGTAAAGCGCCCTTGAGGTGATTTTTTTGACTAAAATGGCGCTTTATAAATTATCCATTTTTATTATTATTACTAAAGCTAACTTGCCTACTATCCCGCCGTTTCTCCGCGGAGGAAGGCAGGAAGATTGACCGCCACACTTCTGTCTTGACCCACGTCTCCCGACTCATCGACATTCACACATCCTCGCGTGCAGCCCGACGATTGCTGATGCTCCTAATTGCGTCCCATTAGGAGCGTCTTCCATATCTGGTTGTGCTAAGCCTTCGCAGCCACCTCCTCTTTCTGACCTCGACAACACTTGCTTCATTTGTTCTCATAATGTAACTTTTCTTACATACATTCTGCTAACTGGACTCTGTAAATATTGTTAGCCACGAACGCTCATTTTTTAATCTATATTCATGCATTTCAGTTCTTCGACACAATTATTCATATACATGTTGAACAGCCGTGGAGACATTATGCAACCCTAACTGAATTTTTTTGTAATATCAAACTCTGGTTGATTCTTATACACATTATTTCCACGCATATGGATGATATTGCTTGTACACGTTAACTATTCACCCTGTTACCAGAGAGTACCTTCCTTAACCTATCAGTCTTTTTATAACTATATCGTAAGCCTTTTACAGTTTGCCCTGTAGTTCCCGCATTCTATTCTCATTGTTTCTAACATACTTTTTTCAATCACTTCATTTTCGTCATTTATTGAATATCTTGATATTTTTCACTTACATATTCTCGCGCTTACACGTGTATCATTAACTTAATAAAGATACATAAATAAATAAAAATAAAAATAATATAAATATTTTGCTCTCGTACTTTGTTTCCCCTTTCAATGTCAAAAGTTTAAGCCATGCTTTTCCTTTTTTACTTAATCAAAGCTACCTATCATATTTAATTGTTAAAATCAGAACACTCAACTGTTGTTACGGAACAAATTCTCGAAAAGATCCTGGATCCCAACTGCACGTGACCTAACTAAAATATTTTCGTTGCAGATATCTTCAAAATACAAGATTCTTCTTCGGAAAGTCCAACTGTGTCTTCGCCTGCCCATGAAAACCTGTCAATTTTAGAGACCATTTCAAAAGCCAAAAAATCTCCCACTGGGAAGAAGATTTTTTCATGTTCGCAGTGCGATTATTCCTGCAATCGGAAATCAGACTTAAAACAACATGTGCTTAAGCACACTGGAGAGAAATTATTTTCATGTTTGCAGTGCAATTATTCTTGCAATCGTAAAGCACACTTAAAACGACATGCGCTTAAGCACACTGCAAAGAAATTATATTCATGTTCGCAGTGCGATTATTCCTGCAATTGGAAATCAGACTTAAAACAACATGCGCTTAAGCACACTGGAGAGAAACTATTTTCATGTTCGCAGTGCGATTATTCTTGCAATCGTAAAGCACAATTAAAACCACATGCGCTGAAGCACACCGGAGAGAAATTATTTTCATGTTCGCAGTGCGATTATTCCTGCAATCAGAAAATATCCTTTAAACTACATTCGCTTAAGCACACTGGACAGAAATTATTTTCATGTTCGCAGTGCGATTATTCCTGCAATCGGAAATCAGACTTAAAACAACATGTGCTTAAGCACACTGGAGAGAAATTATTTTCATGTTCGCAGTGCGATTATTCTTGTAATCGTAAAGCACACTTAAAACGACATGCGCTTAAGCACTCTGCAGATAAGTTATTTTCATGTTCGCAGTGCGATTATTCCTGCAATCGGAAATCAGACTTAAAACAACATGCGCTTAAGCACTCTGCAGATAAGTTATTTTCATGTTCGCAGTGCGATTATTCCTGCAATCGGAAATCAGACTTAAAACAACATACTCTCAAGCACACTGGAGAGAAACTATTTTCATGTTCGCAGTGCGATTATTCCTGCAATTGGAAATCAGACTTAAAACAACATGCGTTTAAGCACACTGGAGAGAAACTATTTTCATGTTCGCAGTGCGATTATTCTTGCAATCGTAAAGCACAATTTAAACGACATGCGCTGAAGCACACTGGAGAGAAATTATTTTCATGTTCGCAGTGCGATTATTCCTGCAATCTGAAATCAAGCTTAAAACGACATGCGCTTAAGCATACTGTTGAGAAATTATTTTCATGTTCGCAGTGCGATTATTCTTGCAATCAAAAAGGACACTTAAAACGACATGCGCTTAAGCACTCTGCAGATAAGTTATTTTCATGTTCGCAGTGCGATTATTCCTGCAATCGGAAATCAGACTTAAAACAACATGCTCTCAAGCACACTGGAGAGAAACTATTTTCATGTTCGCAGTGCGATTATTCGTGCCATTGGAAATCAACCTTAAAAATGCACGTGCTTAAGCACACTGCAACGAAATTGTTTTCATGTTTGCAGTGCGATTATTCCTGCAATTGGAAATCAGACTTAAAACAACATGCGCTTAAGCACACTGGAGAGAAACTATTTTCATGTTCGCAGTGCGATTATTCCTGCTATCTGAAATCAAGCTTACAACGACATGCGCTTAAGCATACTGGTGAGAAATTGTTTTCATGTTCGCAGTGCGATTATTCTTGCAATCGTAAAGCACACTTAAAACGACATGCGCTTAAGCACTCTGCAGATAAGTTATTTTCATGTTCGCAGTGCGATTATTCCTGCAATCGGAAATCAGACTTAAAACAACATGCTCTCAAGCACACTGGAGAGAAACTATTTTCATGTTCGCAGTGCGATTATTCCTGCAATCGGAAATCAGACTTAAAACAACATGCTCCCAAGCACACTGGAGAGAAACTATTTTCATGTTCGCAGTGCGATTATTCTTGCAATCGGAAATCAGATTTAAAACAGCATGCGCTTAAGCACACTGGAGAGAAGCTATTTTCATGTTCGCACTGCGATTATACCTGCAATCAGAAAAAATACCTGAAACTACATTGGCTTAAGCACACTGGAGAGAAATTATTTTCATGTTCGCAGTGCGATTATTCTTGCAATTGGAAAGCACTCTTAAAACGACATGCGCTTAGGCACAATTGAGAGAAATTATTTTCATGTTCGCAGTGCGATTATTCGCGCAATCGTAAAGAACACTTAAAACAACATGCGCTTAAACACTCTGCAGGTAAATTATTTTCATGTTCGCAGTGCGATTATTCCTGTAATCGGAAATCAGACTTAAAAGAACATGCGCTTAAGCACACTGGAGAGAAATTATTTTCATGTTCGCAGTGCGATTATTCTTGCAATTGGAAATCAGACTTGGAACAACATGCGCTTAAGCACACTGGAGAGAAACTATTTTCATGTTCGCAGTGCGATTATTCCTGCTATCTGAAATCAAGCTTAAAACGACATGCGCTTAAGCATACTGGTGAGAAATTGTTTTCATTTTCGCAGTGCGATTATTCTTGCAATCGTAAAGCACACTTAAAACGACATGCGTATAAGCACTCTGCAGTTGAGTTATTTTCATGTTCGCAGTGCGATTATTCCTGCAATCGGAAGTCATACTTACACAACATGTGCTTAAGCACACTGTATAGAAACTATTTTCATGTTCGCAGTGCAATTATTCTAGCAATCAGAAAAAATACTGTTAACTACATTCGCTTGAGCACACTGGAGAGAAATTATTTTCATGTTCGCAGTGTAATTATTCTTGCATTCATAAATCAAACTTTATAGTTCACATGCTTAACCATTCTAGAGCAAAACAATTTTCGTGTTCGCAATGCAATTATTCCTCTAATCGGAAATCAGTCTTGAATCAACATGCGCTTTAGCACACTGGAGAGAAATTATTTTCATGTTCCTAGTGTGATTATTCCTGCAATTGGAAAATCAAATTTTAAACAACATGTTCTTAAGCACACTGAAAATAAACTGTTTTTATTTTCGCTGTAAAATTATCCTTGCAATTAGAAATCAAGCTTAAGAACCTGTCCTTACAGACAAAACATTCAAACATTTTTCTTGTATACATGATAACACAAATATGTGTTCCTATTTGTGCATTCTATGTCCATGCGTAAAATAAATTTCTACGTCCATGCGCTTTTACACATTGTGTAAAAACAATATTTTTTTACTTGTTCACAATGCTGTCATACATGGACCGCTGCCAACGGCATTCTGTTTTATAACGACATCACTTATTAGCACATTTCACACATTAGAATTTTTATTTGTAAATAATAATTAAGGTGTTTTTATAAAAGAATCTCCCTTCTAATGAGTGATTAAAGCCGCAAAATTTGGGAATACATATAATATACTGCTTTAAATATCCTTATAAGAATAAAAAACGTTTTAAAATCAATAAAAAACGTTAAAATTTCTTGCAAATTTTCAACATTTTAACTTTATTTATATTAAAAATTTCTTAATTATCTCGGAGTCAAGATAGTGAAGTAAGCTTTATACATATAAAATAAATATATGCGTACATATAATAATTTGGCATTCTCACTGCTAGGCCGGATCTAAGAGTGCGTATATTGTTGGGAACCACTAAATCCACAAAAAGTTACTTGTACAATGGCCCAAGAAATAGGATTGCCAATCTGGTGAATAACCACTGCGCTTATATCAACTTCGATGAATCATACGTCTCATTCTCATCAGCGAAAAAAAGATTGTTATCACAGTATTAAAACTACCGTCAACCCTATATGATTATACCATGTTTTTTATATGCTAGTATTTTCTTTATATATATGCAATTTTTCTAATCCATTCATTGAATTCTATTAATTTTGTAAAATCCATGTATATAGCCGATTGGCGTGTGAATAAAAATAAATAAATATAAATAAAAATAAATATTCATTAAAATTTTGTCTCGCCTAAGACACTAAAATGATTTTTTTGGTCTCGGCTTATCGATTAATGCTTATATTTTTCTAATTATTGTAAATAATTTTCAGTTTATTATTTTTATATAATAACAAAGAATCTATCTAAGTTGTTGACCTAAAAAATTTCAGTGTAGAATGTAAATCCAGGTATAAATGGATAATAAAAACCCACATTTTCGTAATAAAAAAACGCCGAAATATGCATTTGCAGTGAATTTTCAGCCTTACGACTGTGTGCGATTGGGGCAAAAGATGAAGAAATATTTGCTTTGGTTAACCCGTCACCACCATGTGATGGGAATGATGCTAGAAGCAATCGTGACTCTTGGTCCGTCAATTTGGCTAGACGTATCGGCTTCTAAAAGTTTTAAAACTGTTCGGTCTAATATTGATCAGCACAAGTCCAGCATAGTTTCTTAAGATCCGGACGTCTTAAGACGCGTGGAAAATAAATCATAGAACACAATTTCATTTGAAATTTCACAAAACAACTGAACGATTATGAATACCGATTATTAAGTACAGACGAAATATTTAATAAATTAGACGTTTTTGATGTTAGGCAGATATACGCCAAAACTGTCCTACTTTACATGTACAAACAAACAAACACATTTCATACACACACACACACACACCCAAAACACTATTCATACACGAAGAAACAAAGATGCTATTCAAGTCCCAAGAGCGCGAACCACTTATGGACAAAGAAACTTCAAACACCGAAACTGCACAATACAATGCTAGAAAGGGTATCACAAATAAACAATCCGAAAAATGTATAAACATCAATTAAAATTTGGGTAAAGGAGATGGGTCGACCAGTTATTGAGAAACTCGTCCATACAAATTGAGAATTAGAAAAATTGTGATTGTCTTAGGGTGTATTTACATGTGCCTGAGTGTAGGCGATGATAAATATTTTTAACTTATTTGTATAAAGTGTACTTTTTTTTAACCTATTTTGTATAAAATGTACTTACATTTAAGTTATAATTGTAAACTTTGCCTGTCTCAACACAGAGCTCTCTAGTGAGACAGGCATAGTAGAATTTAACCTTATGAGATGTAAAAGTAAAGCAATGAAATAAATAAAATAAATAACTCTCGTCGTGATACCTGCAAGTGTTAAAATAAACAATTATGTTTTGGGAGGCTTGCCTAGCAAGGGATCGTCATTCCGGGCTCCATCAGGTCCTCGTCATGCGCAATGGGTGGCGAGGTTAATTTGTGGCGTTACAATTTTCATTTTTACTGACCAGTTTCAATTGACAAAGCGGGAACTCGAAGCGATTACTGAAATTAGTGTTTTCGTGGCTAAATCCAAAAATATAAAATATGGCCCCGTTGTTCATATAATGAAAATGAGTATTTCACAAGGTATATAATTGAATGTCCTGATTAAAAAGGAAACATATTTACGCTTAAATAATAAGTGTTAAATAAGATTAAAGTTTCTAAAAATGCACCGTGTATTTTGACATTTTGCAGTCAATATATGAGGAAAAATGTGTGGATTGCATACAAGGTTTACATGACAAATTTTTATTTGTAGACGAAAGAAATATGATGAATATTGAACGTGAGTGCTTTTTGTATTTTAGGTTATGAGGTTTGGTTTGGTTTGTTTAATTTAGTTTACGATTATTTTACATTGATTGGGTTTATTAATATGATGTGATTATTTTGATGATTTTTGGATTTGTTTCTTTTACGAATAAATTGTTGAAATATTTTTTAAACGAATCAAAGAATTTATAAATTCTTAATTATATTTCTGCACTTGACGGCTTGCATGAATGTTTGGTGTTGCCATGAAAAACAAAATTCATATTGCATAATTTTTTTTCTCTTTATGGTTTGTAATTTTTCTTTTACATATCTTTTTCTATAGTTCTTAAAGTAATGGCTGACATTCAAAATGTATGGTACAATTTTCGAAGCTTTAAAATGTGATACCTAATTTAATACTTATAATTTATCAATTATCTTTCATTTTGTAGTCAGGACATTAAATTATATAGAGAAATACTCATTTTCCTTGTATGAACAACGGGACCATATTCTTGGATTATGCCACATCTCAGAACATTTGTGGTACAAGTCCGAAGATCTTATCGCACTTACTTTATTCGACGAAGAAATTTCTTCTGAAGCCAAGCATAAAATATTGAATGTAGAAGTTTTTGACTGTGGCTCCTAAGCATGGATGTCACTTAGCTGAAAAGCATATCGGATGCTTATCCGATGGGATCGGATGGGGAGGTTGTTATAAAAAAATCTAAACTCGGTAAAAATATCACAAAGGATCATCATTAAAGTAATACTGAAAAAAAATCTACCCTTTCAACAAAAGATCTTTTTAAATTGTCTCCAGTACCAAACGTGGATGATATTTTCAAGCTAGTTTCCATATTGAAAATATGCGAAGAAGAAAACCTTACAGGAAACCAGGAATATTACAAGCTTATAAGAAATGGAAACCAATTTATAATGCCTAAATTTAAAACAACCAAATTGCAGAACCATTATATTTTAAAGTCATTAAATAATTTACCTATCGAGATACACTGCATCAGAAACCTCTTATAGCAAATCAAAAAAATTAAAATCTTCCTAAAATCAAACTTAAATTCATAAATCATTTAAACCTTTAGCTTTTTTCAAAATACTTCAACACGTCATTATCAAATTACCTTTATTACCGTATTATTAAATGACTCGCATATTATGTACCTATATATAATAAAAGCCTTCATCAGATTCAAGAGTTTCTCTTCATTGATGATGTCTACATGACTACAAAGTATTTTAAAAAAATGTCAATTTGGTTATTTTGATGTAAATATATAAGAATTGTATTTGCACCATATATTAAATAAATAAAAAATATGACATTTTTCTAGCAACACTTTGATATTCTTGGAATTCCATCAGCCTTTTTGTTAAAACTTATCTCTGGAAAGGAAATTGAGACTCCAGAGCTGAGGGACATGGTATGCTGTATACGAGTCGTGAACCAAGTTACAGAGCGAGGAGAGGCGTTAAATAAAAGCTACGTTTAACCGATTGCGCCTGTTCATAAGGATATTGTATTAGGATATATATTGGCTTCAAGGTGTGTGACGTCGTAACGAAGATAGATTTCACCCTGAGTGCAAATTACACCTTAACCTTATAATCGTTTAAGAATTGCCTCTGTATCCGGGCCTTATATTACAAAGATTTGAAGACTTGAAACTATCGAACAGCTTTTTTTAAAATCTGTCAAAAAAATAGATGTTTCGTCACTTTCCTTACGATAACGCCAATAATGCGCATGCGCGCCGCCTAAGGAGATTCACAGGTACATAGATTTTCATACCAAATTTTAAGGTGAACATTGTCCTGTTTTTGCTTCAAGGTGTGTGACATCGTAACGAAGATAGATTTCACCCTGACTGCAAATTACACCTTAACCTTATAATCGTTTAAGTATTGACTCTGTATTCGGGCCTTATATTACAAAGATTTGAAGCTCGAAAGTGAAATACAATTGTTTTATGTAGCACGAAGGGGGAAGGGAAGATGGATCGACGTCCAACGCCAGCTCCATTGCGGATTTGGCGGGACAGTCCCGGTTTTAACAATTTCTGCCGCGTCAAAGGGGAATGCTGCGCCGACAAAATGGTTGGCGAAACAGCGCGTGTTCACACACTGCCCAAAGAGCGAGCATTCTGTTCGTTGCGTGTTACATTACAAGCGCAGAGCTCTCGTCGGTCTCTCATAAACGATCAAGCAGCTTTTTAAAAAATGGTGTACGACGTATTGAAAGTGACCGCAATTTAGCGTCACAGCCTATTGTGATGTCATTGTTACCACCACAATGTACCTGTTCGTATCACCCTATTTGGGATATATTTAGCAAAAATATGTTTTTGATGTGTAACATCTTTCCTCCCGCTTTCCTGCAATCTGTGGCAGTGATTTCGTGAAAAGGGACGTGCGTAACAGGGAAGCGCGCGCGATGGAAAAAATCATAATTTATTAACAATATAATGGCCAGCAAGAGCCATCACAGCGAAGACACACACTTCCAACAGCCGACGCTTCAGATTTTGTATATATGCTACGCAGCTGGTGTCAAGTGTGTGGATGTTGTAACTTTGATATATTTTACTTCTAAAACTATCCAATAAATATTATTTATTACATTAATGTAAACAATAACTACTCTTAATGAATTACTTCCTCAAATTTTATGTAATTTATGTGATTATTTATAAATATTTATTCAAAGTTTTCATATAACATGTATGGCGGCACACTACCGCCATCTATGAAAATAAATAAATACATATAATTGACCAAACACGTTTCTAAACAAAATGCGTATCTAGATATATATCTAAATAATAAATAAATGCACACACTTGTATTTACTTAATAAATATACAGGTATTAGATTTTTTAAATTTTATATTTCTTTTCTGTTGCTGCTCCATTGATATTTTAAGTTGTGAGATTTCAAATGTAACACATCATATGCGACTACTGTAAGGCTTGCTCTTTTTTTTATAAATATCCTGTCAGAGTATTAAATTGTAAAGAGATGAACAACCCCCATTTGTATGAGGGCATTGGGTCAGCGTAGAAGTTTGTCCCCCTTGCGTTTATTTAAGACACATTTTACTGCAGTTTAAGTATTTATTCTTGCAAAATCAAATCCCCTAGTAAACAATACAACAATTATTATAAAATATATTATTTCGGTAATTACTTATTTATCTTCGCAACAAATTAATAGATCATCGACAAATAGTAAAGCATAAGTGGTTAAGTTTGTTACTGCTAATGCTAATCATAGTTGCATCAGCCAAAAACCATGAGTCAGCCGTTATTGAAACATTCATACTTTTAAACTACATCATTTTTTTTATTGCAATTTTTTGATTGAGATTTCTTGGGCATTGGTTGTGCATATTGCAGTGATGTCTATGAAGAGATACAGTATGTGTTTCTATTAAAATTTAATTGCATGAAAAAGGATGAACAAAGAATTTTCGCAAGCTAAAACAAAAAATATAACAGGATTGGCGGAGCACGTTACATGGATAACTTATTTCTTATAATGACATTTATAGCAAGATTTCACATGCAGGCCAGCATCACACTTAGTATCGATATGACGGACAAATCTAATACATCAGCTTTTAAAACCTGCATATTGTTAATATGAAAGCAGTTCCTTCTATGTCCGTAGACGTAGTGTATATTTTCGATTGTAGATATAATTGAACTGTGAACGTGAAAATATTTATTATATTAAACTCAAGCCAGTATGCCTGCTCGAATATTTTTTGAAGTTTGATTTGTTATAACAGGAATAATTGCACTGTGTACATGAAAAAAGTTTTTGTTCAATGTGCTTAAGCACATGTGCCTTCAAGCTTGTTTTATGAATACATGAATAATTGCACTGCGAACATGAAATTTATTTTTTTTCAGTATGCTTAAGCACATGTAATTTTAAGACTGATTTTCTATAACACGAATAATCGCACTGTAAACTGAATATGTACTTGTAAACTTGATTAACGATTACATGAATAATTGCACTGTGAACATGAAAACAGTTTTTAAGTTTTCTTACTGGCAAAATAACTGCACTGTTAACGCGAAAACGGTTTTTCTCCAGTGTGCCTAAGCAAATGTTTCTTTAAGTTATATTTCTGACTGCACGAATAACTGCACTGTGAACACGAAAATGGTTTTTCTCCAGTGTGCTTACGCACATGTTCCTTTAAGCTCGATTTATGATTGCACGAATAACTGCACTGTGAACATGAAAACGGTTTTTCTTCAGTGTGTATAAGGGTATGTGTTTTTAAGCTTGATTTCCGACTGCACGAATAACTGCACTGTGAACATGAAAACGGTTTTTCTCCAGTGTGTATAAGGGTATGTGTTTTTAAGTTCGTCTTATGATTGCACGAATAACTGCACTGTGAACATGAAAACGGTTTTTCTCCAGGGTGTTTAAGGGGATGCGTTTTTAAGATTGATTTCTGACTGCACGAATAACTGCACTGTAAACATGAAAACGGTTTTTTTCCAGTGTGCTTAAGCACATGTCTCTGTAAGATAGATATATGAATGCACGAATAATTGCACTGCGAACAGGAAAAAATACTCTTTCGAGTACGTGAGACCTCGTGAATCCTTAAGGAAGCCTTCTGCTTGCTCGTGTGCGGGGACTGAGAACACGAAAATGCCTTCTCACCAGCGGCAATTAGCGCATTTTCGCCGGAAGATTTTTTAGGGTTGGAAATGGTCTCCAGTTCCGGCTGCTTTCCAAGGGCAGGTGAAGTCGTAGTTGGATCATCTGGAAAAGATTCTTGTGTTCTCAAGACATCTGCAATGTTAATAATTTTTGTATGAATATAATTTTACAGTTCCGAATATTTATGTTCATAACGCTCAAATATTAAATGTTTTAATATTTACTCTGGTACACTGTGCATCCTATTAATAACAATAAAAGTTAATATAGAGAAAAAAAATAACACGAAACATACAGAGCACTAAGGTACTACATTGGAAGCCTTTTAAAAATTAAACAAAATCATCGAGTATTGATTTGATTTGATTATTGAGGTTTGCCCACTAAGGCTACAACAAATTTCTCGATTAAAAAACTAATTATGGACATAAAAATTATTGATGTGCTTTCCCTTAATTTATCATTTTTAATGGTGGAGTAGAGGGAGAGGGATTGTCGGGTGGAAGAGTTTCATTTTATTATTTTATAAAGAAAGTATCAAATTAATATGGCAATGCAGATCATTTGAATATGAGAGAATTAGTGGGTTTAAAGGGGGGGAAGGGAGACGGTGCCGTTGTTTTCCGCAGGGTGCTTGAGAAAAAGTATAATGTAATATTCGGGTCAGATATGTCTACTGATGTAGATTCATTGAATTCATTCATTGAATGGATAACAGATAGACAGATATTGAGTCTTAGAAGTATAGATAATGAAAGCCCAAATTAGTTTGTCTGCCTTGTTGAAATTTAAAATATTGATATTTTTTGTTGGATATTTTCAAGTCGCTCACTGTACGTAGAATAAAGAGTATTCCAGACTACTGATCCAAACTCCAGTTGACTGCGTACTAATGAAAAATACAAAGTACGGTGATTGAAATGGGTTTGTCTTTCTGGCAATGAAACCAAGGAGTCGATAGGTTTTAGCAATTACCGATTCCATATGTGGAATGATTAAATAATTTAGAATCTAAGATGCCACCGAGATCCCTCACTTGAGTGCAGATGTTAAGTTGCTTATTGTTGAGATGATAATTATAGGATTATGTTTTTCTATAAAAATCAAATAATTTTCAAATAAAAGTCAACAAGTTTTTCCAATAAGTTGTGAAGTTTTGAATTTAAATTTTCTCAAATTCAGTATTCTGAAGCGAGGGCAATGGTGAGCGAACGTGAAAATTTGGTATTACGATGGCGTAGTAGAAAATATACGAGAATGCCTTGACATATTCCATCAACCCGGCGAGTAACGTAGGCGACATTTCCCCCTCCCCCGATGTAATGTACATACAAATCTACACCGTTTGATGGAACTGACCCAAATTTTGCATACTTGTTAAAGTTCTGCATACGGGTAAAAAGGCGATGATTCCCTCTCTCTCTTTAAATCACCCCTTCCTCTGATATGTTTTCTGTACAAATCTACACCGTTTGCCGGTCTGACCCAAATTTTGCATTCTTATTCTTTAGGTCCCGGCGGAATACACAGGCCATAATACCCTCCTGGACACTCCACCCATGCCACCCTAGGTTAAATTGAATTTTTTTATTATAATCTGCAAAACAATGTAAACTTGTGTCCCCACAAACTCATTTTTAACTAAATCCTTAATCCGAGCAACGCCGGGTGTGAACAGCTAGTATAGCTATATAATTATACATCATGCTGTAACGGTCACACCAAGTGCAGGATCTACTTCACGGATTGATTATCCAAGAGAATTAACTCCTGCTCACCAGGGCGCTGATCGGCTCTCCTGGAGTACTCCGAGCACTCCTGCTTGATGTCAGGATAGGATATATCCACATCACTGTAGGGCGCTCCACCGCCTGCTCCCTCATCGCCGCTGTCGGCTGGAGACCCCACATTGCTGGAACCCAATTCTGGAATCAAAAATATTAAACTGGAACAACAGGGCTGGAGAGTTAGTCGCCTGTCTCCTGGACTCCACCTCGGGCTGTACTTGCATCAAGAAGTCAACACGAAATAAAGATTATGTCGCGTTATATTTTCGTGTACTGCTCTTTTATATTAGCAATAAAAGCATCGCTTATTTTAAAATGTAATTATTTACGGAATATTTTTTGCCAAGTAAAATCGTTGGAAATCCATGCAGAAACATCCATTTAAAAGGTCTGCAGGCATTCATAATGAAAAGATTGAACTCTCGTTTGCCTGTTCGCTTCTATAGTTTAGTATTTCACCAAACGAGTATATGTTCCTACACGTGAATGAAAAAACATGTCATGAATTTTAAATTTTAGCTAATCAGAATCCGCGTGAGACTGCATTCAAAGAATTTGAAAATAAATGGAAAATATAAAAATTCATTTGGAGTTTACTTCGAGTTAGGAGTAGAAATGAAAATTTGATGAGTAACGTCAATAGAACATTTGATATCGTGGCTAGAAAGCCAAAAGGGCGTTAGTGATTATTTCGAACTTTACAGGAGGGCAAAATAATTTTTTGTCAATATTTCCTTTATTTTAAAACGATTTCCGTATGTGTATTGGATTAACAAATATGGAAACCGTTTAATAATAAAAGAAACATTGACAAAATCAGATTGACAGAACTTTCTTTTGCCCTCCTGTAATGTTCGAAATTATCACTTACGCCCTTTTGACTTTCTTCCCTCGGTATGTACAGAACCATTGATTCATCTAATTAAAAGCATCGTAATTTAATTTTTTTTTGCATAAAGACACTCAAACTACCGACAACGAACCCTTTTAAAAATCCAAGAAGTTCCCATATTCATAATGTTTCTCTCTTATCTATGGTTTTACCAAACTGATGTTAGCCATAGATAAAATTTCTCAAATGTCAAAATGTGTGGTTAAAATCTCAAACTAAAATTCGAATAACTTTATTTACACTCAAAGCTACTCAAATGTATTACAATCATGAGAGTCAACCACCACGGAACCAACCCTCGAAAAGAACTGGAACCAAACTGTAAAGTACAATTCAGCTCATCCACCTCAGCGGCTGCATCAGATGCGAGCATTTCTCATCGCTGACAATAAATTGAACGTAGTTATGCAGAAAAGCGCCAGCCACAAAAAACTCAAACTGAGATAAAAGCACTTTTGTCTATAATTGGAATAATCAAATCTACACAAAACCTAGAATGTTCTTTATTTCAAAAAATGTAAAGAATATATAAATGCCAATTTCTAATAACTTTAAAGTGGATTAAAGTGCTGATTTTTAGAAATATTAGTGTTTTTTCAACTGTCTGATCGTACTATGTGAATTATGCATTCTGGTGAAAACGGCCAGAGCCACAAAAGTACTCAAACTGAGATAAAACCCCTTTTGTCCAGAAATGCAATAATCAAATCTAGACAAAGACTAGAGAGTTTTTAACTTCAAAAAATTATAAATTATATATAATTTCCGATTTCTAATAACTGTAAAGTGGATTTAAGTGTGGATTTTTAGAAATATTAGTGTTTTTTCAACTGTCTGCATCTCATTATGTCAAATATGCATTTTGCAGAAAACGGCCAGAGTTACTTATCTGTTATGAATATTTAGTAATTACATTTATATTTGTAGGGGTTTTTTATTTTCACTATGTGAATATGTATTTTTTAAACTTTATAATAATACTAAACATATAATTAAATAATATATAGGTAATAATTTTTATAATATACATTTTATATTCATTTTAGGAATTTCTTATCATCTACCAGAGACTCTGAATAAGTGTAGCTATGCTGTATTTAATGTATATAAAACAACCAGAGCTACCGAAAACTATGTGTATATAATTATTATGCTGTATTATTTTATATTTAATAGGTAAGGTTATTATTAAGAATATCTAGTTAATAGATTTATATTCCTGTGGGATTTTTATAATCACCATAAATTAAATTAAACGAAAAATTATTTAAACTTTGTAGTTAACCGACTAAACTTCACACTATTTTCCCGAAGGGGTAGGCAGAGAGGGAAGAACTCCAAACTCTTCTATCTATCTATTTCATATTTAGTGGATTTCTTATAATTAACCAAATTAGAATGAAGGATATTATAGAAATTAAAGAAGAGATCAGAACAGTGATTGCAGAATTCATAAACCTAAGTGTAACAAAAGGAAGTGTACCAGGTGAATTGAAAATCTCAATTATCAGAACGATATACAAATCAGGCAATCATTAAGAATTTACGAACTACAGACCCATAGCAATTCTGTCATGTATTGATAAAATATTGGAAAAGGCGATAATCGAGCAAATAAATATTTTTTTACAAAAAAAAACAAATAATTAAGGATGCATAATATAGATTTGAAAAAGAAAAAGTATAACCAAACTACTGTCTAACTTGAAATAATGATGAAATAAACAACTATTATCCGACATTTTAGCAACTAAATCTACCATAAATCTACCTCGACTTACCATTTAAAAATTATTTTGAAAATTTAATGTTCATAAAATATATCTTTAACACTTTAAAATGCAATACGCTGACGCACCGCAACAACACAAGACACAAGCAGTAAACTCACCGAATCGTAATAAACAACTCATACCACTGTCAAAAACCATACAAAACATGGACGTAATTTGGCTAGTAACGAAAAAAATAATATGCAGAAAGTCAACTAGCTGCGTGGTCGCTTTTAGCAGATGCGTACGCGTCAAAACAATACAATGTAGGTACATAGTTGTAAAAAGCGACCAGCCCTCGAGACCGCTTTCTGCGGGTCGGGGTACCTGAAAAGTTGGGTACAAACGCTATTGTGTAGAAAACGGACAAGTGCCGTGGTCGTTTTCTGCTGATTATGTTTTGGGGAACAGTTATATTAAACATGTGTTTTAAGTGGCGTGGGCGCTTTCTGCAGATTTTAAAATGTTGATTTTGCGATCCGTAAATATTTCAGAAGGCGATTACTGTGAATTTTTGTATGAAAGCGGCTTGGTTGGTTTTAATAGAACATAGAATTGACCTTACTCTGTCCGATGACATTAATATCTCATTTTTACCAAAATAGTGGCCTAGCGCTTTTCTGCATAACTACGTTCAATTAATATTGAATAGACTCCTCACCGGCGCGCTGGTCGGCCTTCCTGGAGTACTCCGAGCACTCCTGCTTGATGTCAGGATACGACATCTCTATCTCCGTGTAGGGCGCTCCACCGCCTGCTCCCTCATCGCCGCTCCCGGCTGCAGACCCTGGCTCGGCCTTGACGGCAGGAACATCTTGCTCAGCGCGGTCCATGGTTACGTTGATACGTGTTTAGCAAATGGCGAGTGTAGAATGACTCACGTCCATAGACACTAGGAGGGCATAGACAAATAATTTTATTAATTATCCGAAAGGTAGAACTTCAAATAATTTGAATTCATTCACAATCTCCATTTCACTATTGTTATTTATTTATTAATTTTATTTTTTTGATTATTAAAAACTAGCTGTTCGTACCCGGTGTTGCACGGATTAAGGATTAAGTTAAAAGTAAATTTGTGAGGGTAAATAAAGTGAAGATTCGACCGGTTTAGATTTGCATCGAAAATATATCAGGGGAGGGGAAAGGGTAAAAGAATGGGGGGAAATGTCACCAATGTTAACCACCGGATTCTAAAGAATAAGTTTCCAAAATTTGGGTCCGATCGGTCGAACGGTTCAGATTTGCATTGAAAATATAACAAGGGGGAAGGGAAGGGGTAAAATAATTGGGGGAAAATGTCGCATATATTACCCGCCGGGTCCTGAAGAATAAGTTTCCAAATTTTGTGTCCGATCGGTCAAACGGTACAGATTTGCATCAAAAATATATCAGGGGAGGGGAAGGGTTAAAAAAATAGGGGGGAAATGTCGAATATATTACCCGCTGGGTCCTAAAGCATAAGTATGCAAAATTTGAATCGAATCGGACAAACGGTGTGGATTTGTATAGAGAACAGACAGACATTGAGTTTTATATTTACATACAAGTGCACTCGGGATAAAATTATGAGACACATTTAACATTCATTTCAATGTAAAATGTTGTATAAATCTACTATAATATGATCATAGTTCTTCAATAAGCATAGTACCCCAAACTTATCGACGAAAATTACACTCAGTATTTCTATCGAATGAAGAAGACGTCGCCCAAGGTGACGTCGACGGCGCCGCATTAATGGAATGCGTTATTTACGGGATCGAGGATTCTGAACCAAATAAAGCTTTACTGTATGGAGCGCCAGACTTGAAGACCTTCAGGCAAAAGCCGGACATTTATGCAGCAATGAAGTGTAAGCCGACACCACCAACAAAACAGACGAGTACCTCAGACCCCCCTCTAGCAGCGCAGTCCACAGCAATAGTATCAGGGGGTTTGATACTTGCCAATTTTTAAAAAAAAAATCATTTAATTTGTCCTTTTCAAAAAAAATTTAAAATTCTGGCATTTCATTTTATTTTCTGACTCGTCATATTTTTCCTTGCGAGATATGTATCAAAAGAACAACTTTTCATACTCAACTCAAAACACACTTTGTTGGTGTAATCTTAAGGATTTTACAAATTAGGCCCGGTTGTTTCAAGTTCGATCAAAGTAAGCGGAAATCCTGGCTTAAACTGAGCTTAACCTCAAGGTCACGCAAAATCTCGAAGAATTGAGTGGTTTCAAATTTAAAATCGGATTAGGGGTGTTGCAATTGTCAAAAATAAAAATCATAGACAAATGCACGCCAAAATAATTTTGCATATGGCAACACATAATTTAAATTTCATTTGACAGCAAGCAGATCAAAGCAGATGTTTCGAAACATGTCATCAACAATGCTGTTTTACTGAAGATTTCCACAAGAAGATGAAAGGAGACTAGTGGGCCGCATTACGCAACTAATTTAATGTTTTGTTGCTTTGTTCCCGCCTAAATGCGTACTGTCCAACAGATTTTCGAAGTAGATTCGAGAATACGATGAAAAGCGCCAGGAAAGTAAGTTATTGACGAAATTAAATGTTATCTTACCTATTTTGTTTTTCTTTGATCTGTATTTCTTTAGTTTTTCTGTTTACAACCTTTTCCAAAGAAATTCACTTTTCTTATTACCTGCAAACAAATTTGCAGGTAACAAGAAAAGTGAATCCAAAGCCTACGACTGATACGCAGAATAAATTATATGTGGTTCAGTTAGATATTTTCAAAACCCGACTATCTAAAGAATCGGCAGGAAATTCACGAAGTTGTTTTGGAAAGGCATAATGCCAAAAGAGATCTGGCTTAATTTTATTACAAGTTGTATTTTTTATTAAAATATTCATTTTCCTGTTAATAGGTAGGTATATAAAATACAATAAAATAAAAGAATTTCATACACATATTGTTTTATTACTATTATTCCGCGGACGTCCTCTGCTTCTGCTGCTTTCGACACACAATTTTCCTTGCCATCCTTTCTTTGCTCATCTGTTCCACATGACCAAACCAGTGGCCATGTCACTGGCTCTGCATACTGAGAATTCCGAGTTCGATTCCCTGTGAGGTCGCAATACATCTTTCTGATTTCTTTAAAAT